>JAVHLV010000576.1:0-26333 GCA_036785495.1 Colletotrichum neosansevieriae
TATAGCTCTATAAAGTATAAATAGGTTACTTATAGTATATTAGCCTTAGAGATCTATACTATAGTTACTAGTACTAACCTAGCCTTTATAATTACCTTAATACTATACTAAGTTACTACTAAGCTAGATATTACTAACTTTATACCTACTATAATATATATAAACTTATATTTACTATATAAGTGCTTAGTAAAGCTAGATATTATAAAGGAAAAACGCTTTATAATTAATATTATAGCTCTCTATTAGTTATATAAGTGTTATAAGCTCTCTAAGATCTAATAGGTAAATAGTAAAGATAACCTAGCTAATACTATAATAAAGGTAAAGCCTAATAGGGCTCTATACTGCCTTATTAATAATAATACCCTTATAATCTAAATAGAGAGATAGGTAATATATATAGCAGAGGGAATATTAGAATAATAGCTAATTTAAGCTATTTGCGCTATTTATGCTATTTAGAGCCAGTTTTAGGCTATTTAAAAAGGATTTAGGTAATTAGCTAAACTAGCTGTTTTTTGCTTTAAATAGGCGTTATTAATAATATCTAACTTATTATTTAATTTATATATTTAGATAGGCTTATTAGATAAGTGCTAGTATAAAAGAAAAGACTACTAGTGTGGGAATAATTACCTATATTACCTGGTAGGTTAGATCCTAGCCTCTACTAGGATTCACAGCCTAGTACTAGAATAACTATAATCTAGTTAGGTAAGCAGTTATATAACCTCTAATATTATATAACCTGCCTCTATTAACTGCCTATATTATTCCTTTATACTAGCTACTCTCTAGATATCTCTCTTCTTAATATATATATCTTAAACTAATATTACGCTCTACCTAACCCCTCTCTTTACTATACTAGTATTTTGGGAAACTAATAAGTAGTTAACCTTATAAGTTATACTACTTAACTTCTATAGATTAGTAAGGATTACTTAAAGAGGTAAAGTAATAACTTCTATACTAGGTGTATAATTTAGTATATAAGAGACTTATCTTTATACTATCTAGGCTATTAGATATAAGGGGTGGGTTTACTTATAGTATACCTATCTTAAAGACCTTAATATACTCCTATATCTATTATATAGATAATAACTTCACTAATATAACTTATCACCTATAAATACTGCTTAAATAATAAAAATAAGAGATAACAGATAAATAATAGATCTATAAATATTATAACAAACTAATATAATAAGAGTACTACTATAGAATTATCTATCCTAACCAGATTACTATATTTAAGCTTAAGATCTATCCTCTCTAAATCTATACTACTACTCTTTAAAAAATACCAGAAATCTATAATATCTATACTTATATATACTAGAATATTGCAAAACCTTTGCTTAGAATACTTAAATCACTTACTATAAGATAAGTGCTACTATTAACCTTATAATTATTAAGGAGGAATTGCTTTTAACCTGGAACTATAAATTATACCTAAATAAGGGGTAAATCTAACACTACTAGTAACTTTTTACTAAAATAATATATTATTTAGTATATAGTAAAATAACCTACTAGCAGATATAGTAAAAGACACTAAAACACTATAATAACTTATAGTATTATTATTAGCACTATTAATACCTACTTAAACCTAGAATTATCCTAACTAAGAGATATAAAATAAGAGTATCTATCTCTCTATACCTTAAAACAGCAAAGTATCTTTCCTGTTTAGTTTATAGATAGAAGTATAGCTTAAGTATTATTACCTATAGCAAGTATAATAACACTATAATAAGTAACTGCAGCTACTACTATATAACTTATAATATCCTTACTACTACTACTAAATCTAGTATTTTAAAGGAAATAATAGAAGAAGATAATACTAAATAATAGTAATACTGCTTTACAGACCTATAAGAGGTATTACTAAGACCTAGAATATAAAACTTTACTTTAACTATACTAAACCTAGTAACTAGAAAACTAGCTATTCTAGTATAAATAAGAGAGACTTATATTATAGTAGAAGCTTTAATAAGAGACTCTACTAGCTAAAACCTCACTAAGATATTTATTTACCTTCTTTTATATAATACTATTAACTACTATAGCAAATCCTTCTATACTTAGCTAATTAATACTATAGTTAGACCTATTAGTTATAGTAACTCCACACTATTAACTTATTATAGAACTCCTAATCCCTCTAAATATAAAAGTATTTATAAATAACTATAACTAGAGCTAAATATTTGAATTTAGTAATAAGACCACAGAGAAGGAGATAAACACTAAAATCCTCTTTTACCTTAAAACCTATAAGGCTAATAGCTTTATAAATATAGCCTTATAGAGAGAATTTATATATAACTTTATTAATCTACTACTTATATTTTAAAACTAAGCTACTATAAGTATTATTTAATAACTTTATAACTACCTTATAATAGATAGAGTATATACTACCTATAATTCTCTATAAGTTATAGATTAACTCTTTATAATTATTATAGAGAATAACTTCCACTTTTAGATAACTAAGAAAGCTAAGAAACAAATAAGTAAGAATACTATATTTATAAAGCTATAGGAAAATAAAGACTTTATTAAAGAGATTATAGATAGTAATAGTAAGAGAAGAGCAAAGTCTATACCTTTATAGACTAATAATAAGAGGAATATACCTATAAATAATATGGCTCCACAGCTAGTTAACCTTAGTTTAACTATAAATTCTAACCCTGCTCTAAATATTATAAATACTTAAATTAGACTTAAAAATAACACATACTTACTTATATACTAACTTATAAACCTAACTAAGCTATATACTAATAAGATAAAGTATAGCAGTAAAGGTATAGATATACTAAAGCTAAAACTCTATATCTTCTAGGATATATATAAGAGAGCAGGCCTTATAAAGGAATAAACACTATTTACTTTCCTAATTATATTTAAGGAAAGGGTATTATATTACTACTATAAGATAATTTACTAAATTTAGCCTTATCTTAACCTAAACCAGATTATTACTAAGCTTAGTAAATATTTTAAAATAGAGAAATTTAAATAAGTATACCTCACTAAATAGAATACTACTATACTTATATTAATTATAAATAATAATCTATCTATAATAAAGCTTAAGGCCTTAGATTTGCTAATTAACACTTTTATAAAGATATAACTAGTATTAGGTGCTGCCTATAAAAGTAATAAGATCCTATATAACTAACTCCTTTAAGGTTACTAAGAGGTTAAGAAATATAAATAAGCTACTATAAACCCTATAATAAAGTTTAAGAGCCTCTATAACCAGCTTAAAGTTATAATTAGTAATATAGTTATATTTAGAAATAGTTAATCACCTCTATAACTATAATACCACACTAAGTAATACTAGATAGATTATAAGTATAATAGCTAAGACTAGAATAATTAATTTAGCTGCTCTAGTCCACACTAAAACTCTAAATAAGATAATTTAAAGTAATAGTAAGATCCCTAAAAGCAGAGATACTATATCTATAAGAAGATAGTAAAATAGACTGAGAACCTTAAGATAAAAATAATAAAACCACACACTCCTACACACTTATATAGAAATATTATAATATTACAGCTTTATATCTAGAAGCCCTAGAATAAAGGAAAGGATCTCTCTAAGTATAATAACCTTATTATAAATATAATCTGTTAAGTAAAAGTAATAAAAGCTTCTAAATAATAAGATAAACTATAATAATACTAACTAATAATAATCCTCTATCCTCCTTTCTGCTCTTAATAAGGTAGAAGTTCTGCTATACTATACTAACTAATATACCTATCTGGGTACTCTCTAAACTAGGCTATCTATACTACTCTGTCTTAATTATCCCCTATAGTTTTACCTTAATATCCTATAAGGAAAACTATATATTAAAGAAAAATTATATAAATAAAAACTACTATTTATAAAGGAAAAGGTAATCTCTATACTACCTAATTACTCCTCCTAGATTATTATAGACCTAATTACTTTTTCTTATAGTTATACTATTCTAGTTTTCTTTATTTAAATCTATCTTCTATAGGCTTATAAGCCTTATTCTAATCTAAACCTTACTTATATTATCTCTAACTATACTAACTAGGTAGCTGCAAAAAGTAGTAGCTATAGTTACTCTTAGAGATATTATCTTTAATCTATTACTAGCAGTTAACTTACTCTATAATATAGTTCTTATAGCTATTATAGATAGGCTTAAAGATATTAGATAAAGCTAGATATAAGGGATATTTTCTAGTAATAATAGTTTAGTATAATACTAGAGTAGAAGAGCATAAAGGGGTTATATCTTATCTAGTATTAAGCAGTCTAGCTAGCAAAATAAAAAGATTAGATAGGGTTAAACCTAGATTTATAAGGCTAGAGTTATTATTACTAAGAGGTAGTAGAATACTATAAGAACTAAAAGCTAGTAAGTCTAGGTTTATAATAATATAGAAGCTAGCTCTACTAGAATAATAAGAGGTAGGTTCCCTGCTATTAGGCTTACTAATCTAGCTTTCTATATAGTAGGAGGTAAAAGTCCTTATAGAAAGCTTTAATACTTTAAGAGGAGATAGAAAGGAGGATATTCTAGGTACTAGAAGCTATATCTTACTAGTATTACTATATAACTCTATAGTAAAGAGGTCTACCTAGAATATCTATAAAGATCTATTATTATAGAGTATAGAGCATTTTATAAACTTAGCAGTAATCTTTAAGATATACTAGGTAATAATTTAGAATTAATTCCTTTTTACTATTCCTTCTATAACTATTACTAATACTATGCTATTAATAATACTCTTATAAATATAGGCTCTAATTTAATCTACTATCCTAAAGCTATATATTTATAAATCCTGCTATTAGAGCTGGAATCTAACTATAGTATTCTTCTAAAAGAGAGTGTAAATATTAATAGAAGCTTCTAGAAGCTTATAGTATTAGGAAAGATCTTTTATAGCCTCTATAAATAGTTTATTAGAATCTCTACTCTAAATCAGGTTAGTATAGTAAGTAGTCCCCCTTTCCTAGTTTACTATTATTATTACCTAGTAATTACTACTCTACTAAATATAAAAAACAGTAATATCTAACTAGATAAGTAGATTATAATAGATATCTATAATTAATAATATTAAAACTTAGTACCTACTAAGAGAGAGTGCTACTCTTATTTACTAGGTAACTTATCTTCCTAGAGTTTATATATATTTACCTAACCTATATATATTAAACTTAGTAAGATAACATATCTCTTTTACCTTAAAATAGATCTCTATTACTAGTTTCTCTTAAATATTATAGAGATAAGTGAGATAGTATTAGATAACTAATAGAAGCTACTTAGCCTATCTTCTAGTTATATTAAACCTATAATAGAATTAGGTTTATAAAGATAGTATAGTATCCTAACTTAACTTAATATACTAGTTAGATACCCTCTTTTCCTCTATCTTATTCTTTAATAGTTCTAGATTACTAGCTAGGCCTATAACTAGAAGTTTTAGGCTACTATAAAGGTTATTAATATAGATTAGTTATCTAGGATTATTAGTATAGTAAGAGCTATAACCTAGATAAAGAGAAAGCTTATTATTATAAAGGTTAAAGGCCCTCTCTCCTATCTATCTGTTTTCTTAGTATATAGTAGTAATAATCCTATTCTAGTAGGTGTAGTTTTATATAGTGTTAACTATAGAGTAATTATTAATAATATCTCTCACTCTAGTATTATAGTTTTTAAATAAACTTAGATTTAGATCTATAAGAAGCTTAATAGATATATTAATAGGTATAAAAGCTTCTATAACTTAAATATTAGATATAGATACTTTAAGGTTAAGATTAAGTATTTTAAGATATCTAAGATAGAGCTATACTAGGGTTAATCTATCTATAGATATAGAGTTAGAGACTATAAAGTTCTAAGTATAAATTATCTTTTAAATCTTTTTATTATATAGTAGAGAGATAATCTTTTTAATATACTTAGCCCTATTAGCAGTCCTTAATAGGGTTAGAAAGACTATACTATCTGCTTCTAGATCTCTCTTATAGAACTTAAAAGTGATTTAATTTATCTATATATTAAAGATCCCTTTAAAGAAAGAACTAGTTTAGTACTTAGCTAATCCTAGTTATATATAGTAGTAAAGCTACTTAAAGTAGATTATATCTAATATCTATAATTACTCTTCTTAGAGTTAGAGTATATAGATAACTTTAACTAAGTGCTTAAAGATAGATATTATACTATTAAGAAGCTTATAAATAGCTATTATAGACCTAATTAGTGTCTTAAAATATAATTCTGCTTTCCTATTATACTAGAAGTTATTATAGAAGTAGGAAAAGCCTAAAAGTTAGTTAATAAGTAAGATAGAGTAAAAGACCACTTTTTTATTAGCACTCTTCTTAGCTAGTAATTAGAGAATAAGCATAGTAAGCTAGCTTTTTTATATAGCAGCTCTACTATCTTTAATCCTAGTATTAATAAAAGCATAGTATTATCTAATAAGGCTAATCCTATTAGAGAGGTTATAAGTAAAAAGTTAGAAACTAGTCTCTATATTAGAAGCTAAAGGAGAAGTCTTAGTTTAAATAGTTCCTTATAGATTAAATAAGTTAACTATAATAGCTAGCTCTCCTTTATTCCCTTTAATCTAGCCTAGTTATTAAAACCTAGCAGGTTAAGGCTATTAGAAATAAATATAGAGTTAAGCTATAGGAATACTAGAGTAAAGCTACTAAAGCTCTTTATATTTAAGATTCTTATTTAGCTTAAGAGGAAATTAGAGGTAAAAAGAAAGTACCTACCTAGCTAAATACTACTTATTAATCCTTATAGCTAGAATATTTAAAATCCTCCTAAAGAGAATAGAGTTAGTAGGTATAACTATAATCTCTAAAAGCTTACTATTCTACTTATCTCTCTCTTAAAAAAACTTTTCTAAAGTAGTAATAAGGAACACTTCTTTAACCTAGATATTAGTAATCTTAGTAGGAGAACCCTTAAGTAAAGATATTATTAAGAATAGAATAAATAGAGGTAATTATAAACTTAATTAAGGCTTCTAATAAGGGGAAAAGGTTATATAAGTAGTATAAGAGAGTAAAAGTTTATAATATTATAAGGAGAGGATTATATATAGGTAAGTATAGGTTAGAGCAGGAATTTATACTTAAATATCTATAAAGAGGGCTTAGAATATAAATTAAGTTAAGCTATAATACTAAATTAATTATTAATAGATTAAATCTATTTATATTAAGAGGAATAAAGTAGTTATTTATATATAGGTTAAAGGGAGCAGGCTACTAGTTACTAATTATTAACTATCTAGAATAAAGAGATAGAATAAGAATAAGTAGTAAGAAGAGGTAGTTATAAAAGTTAACTCCTTTTCTTATCTAATTAATCTTAACTATAAGAAAGGCTTAACCCTTTAAGTAAATAATTTAATAGAAAGCAGAGTAACTAGGTTATATAACTAGATCTCTTCTAGCTCTCTCTAGCTTTTTCTTCTTTCTCTATAATATAATAGGAATAGTAATCTCTCTTTTATATCTATAAAGTATAACTTTAAGCCTTCTTTACTACTTATTAGTTATAGCTTCTATTAGAAACTCTAATAATCCTTATATACTAACTTAGCTGAGAAAGTATATCTTCTAGCTTCTTATAAATAAACTAATTTCTAATAAGAGAGACTATAACTCTCCTCTATATATTAAGCCCTCTATTAACTTCTTTATAGTAAGTAGACTTGCTTTTTTAGCTCTTACTTTATATATTACTAACTTTCTTATATAGGTTATAGTATCTCTTATATAATACTTATTTAAGCTTCTAGAGCTTTCCTAGCTATACTAGAAAGTAGACTTCTATATAAAAGTCCTGCTTTTAGATAACTATAAGATTATTATTTATTAGTTCTAGGAGGCTTATACTAGTCCTTATTACTAGAGTATAATAGAGAAGAGACTACTATTCTATAAGTATATCTTTATTGCTTTAGCAGTTATAGGCACCTTTAAACTTTAGCTAGCAAAGATAATTAATTCTAATAAATCTAAGATTAGCTATAGCTTCTATATTTAAGCTAATAGAGGTTATAATATAGTCTCTTATAGTAGTTATAAGCAGTATACTTACTCTCTCTATAATAAGGCTACTAGGGCTTAGATCTATAAGCTATATTTTAAGTATATAAGTATATTTAGTAATACTTATACTAACTATCTTTACTATAAATAAGATTCTAAGTATTTCTTTAACTTTAAGGAAAACTATAAAGCTTTTAGCTATAGTATAGATAATCTAGAATAATAAAGCAGTAAATTTAAGGGAGTAGTTATCTAGTTTTAGATTAACTAGCAGACTATAGAGAGGTTTAGAGTAACTTATCTAGGATTTAGAACTATAATAGAGCATTATAAAACTTAGCTAAAAGAGTATAAGTCTAGGTTACTATTTATCCTTGTTAGTTATCCTCAAGCTAATTTAGATATCTCTATTTCTAATAAGAGAAAGCAGGTTAAAATCCTAACTAGAATTTAAAGAAGAAGAACAGGAAAAAGAAAGAACTAATATAATATTCTATATATATAGCAGTTTTTATAGACCCAAAAATGCAAATTAATAAATAAAATCCTCTTTATTTAGTCTTAGAATACTTTAATATATATACTCTATATAAAATAATATAGGAGAAATTAAAAAAAAAACTAGGAAAAATCATATAAAGTCTCAGTAAATTAGGTAAAATTAACTAGCTATAATAATACTTTTCTAATATAGTAGAGCACCTTAAAATATAGGTAGGAGGGTTCTTTTATTCCTAGTTTCTTTAGTAATATAACTATTTATAGCTAGAAAAACTTACTAACCTAACCACCTATATAAAGTTATAGTTATATAAGAGAATAAGCAAAGAGTTAATTTAAAAGCAAGAATATTATTATAAATATAAAATAGATAAATAATTACTATAAAAGTAGAAACCAAAAAAGAGCAGACAGATAATGCAAAATAATATAATATTATACAGAAACACACCCCCCTTAGAATACTAAGTATAGAAGTCTGATCTGGAGTAGTAGTATAAAAAATAACTAGCTAGGTATTATAGATATAGCTAAACTATTAAAGTTAAACTATAACTTAAAGACTTTTTAAGTAATAATAAGCTAGGGCTCTGTACTTAAAGCGGGAGGCTATCTAGTTAAAGCGGGAGGCTATAAAGAGGGATCCCCTAAAATAAGATATAGAATATCTAAGCAGTAACAGAGAGAAATAGAGTATACTAATTATTAAAAAGGTTATAGTATACTTCTAATAGGTCCTATATAGCAGAACTTACTATAAGCATAGCAGTAACCTTAGTAATATAATCCCTAATATAATAATAGTACTTAGGCTTAACACTATTATTACTAATAAGATTAAAACTATAAGAGTATAAAGGCAGACTTAAATAGCAAGCAGGATAATATAAGTATAAGTAGGCTAGCCTTAGTATTATCCCTATAATCTATTCTAATATATTAAGCTAGGAAATTGCAGTTAAGTAATTAAAGCAGAGAGTATAGCAAGGCTTCCTCTAAGAGTATAAGTCTTACCTATTATAGATATAAAAAAGCTTATTCCTCTATAATAGCACTAATTCTAGCAAGCTATACAGAGTTATCTTCTATCTTAGTATACTAACTATCTCTAACTAGATTAAATAGCTAAAGCTCTATATAAAGTTCCTATATCACTCTTATCTAGTTAAGAGCCTCCTTTAGAGCCTGTAAATATACTACTAAGCATATAATCTGCTATAGAATATTACTATCTAGATTACTTATTAATAGAAGGTTAGTATTATTAGAGTTAGTAAAAGGTTCCTCTACTTCTTCTTTATTACCTTTATTAAGGTAGGAGTAACTATAAGTAGGGTAAATCTTATTAAGTTAGTCTATAAGGTTAAGTCTATACTAGTTAATATCTTCTAGTTTCTAAAAACCTTCTAGAACCTTAATAAACTTCTTTAAGCAGTTTCTAGTATAAGTTAACCTATAAAGGGGTTTCTCTATAAAGATCTTAAGCTAATATAAAGTATTATTAAAAGCCTTTAAATAGATTCTAAAGGGGCCTTTCTAATAGTAGTTAAGCTTAGTATCTAAAAACTTATCTATATACTATTTAATATTAAATACTAGGATAAGGTTACCTACTCTTAATTTCTAACTATATAAGATATAGTATTTCTAGTAATTAACTTATCTATAATATGCTTATACTAGGCTATAATTATCTTCTATATAGTAGTATAGTTCTTATTAAGCTATTTAAAAGCTCTTATCTATATAAGAAGCTTTTTCTTAGATATTATCACCTAGTTCTATACTAGTACTCTCTAGGTTAGCATAAATATCTTAATTAGAGTTATAGCTTTATATCTATAAAGCAGGTAAAAGAAGCTATAGCTAGTTAAGGCTCTAATAAAAGTCCTATTAGCAAATAGTATAACTTAGAAGGATAGCTAGAAATCCTTACCTATATTCTTTATCTAAGTAGTAAGAGCATATATAATAGTCTAGTAGCTAACTTTAATAATACTATTAGTATATAGGTTATAAGTAGCAGTAACTTTTCACTTAAGCCTATACTTATAGTTAAATTTAATAACTATACCCTTATTCTTAGAGCCTCTATTAATAATAAGCATACTATAGAGCTTATAGTAATAAATAATATCCTCCTATATAAACTTAGTAATAAGATAAGAGTTAGCTTATTATATCTACTAAGCCTCTACCTATCTAGTTAGGAGGCACTAGGCTTTAACTATATCCTATTTATTAACCTTCTATATATCTAATACTATATAAGTAAATAGCAGCTCTGAGAGCACTAAGAAATAATAAGAGTTATCTATATATTTAGGCCTATACTTTTAATAATCTTTATAAGTTTAGACTTACTTACTAACTTATTAGTAGAGGCTATATTAGTAATACTACTCTACTAACTATTTAATAACTATATTATATCTCTTATACCTACTCTCTTAGTATACTTTTATAATAAGCTTAGTTTAGGTTTGCAAATTATCTATAACTTATTATAGGGTAGGCTTATATATACTAAAATATATAAATAATAACTTATCCTTTAAAAAGAATTTCCCAGCCTCCTCCTTAAACTTATAATATAGACTAGGCTTAATTTTATCTAGCTATCTTAAGATACTAAAATAATAAACAATTTAGCATAAATAGTAATTCTAGTATAAAGAGCTATCTAGTATAGTATTAGGAATATCTATAAATCTCAGAGACTCTTATAGAATATTATTAACTTTAGTAGTAAGAATCTTAGTAGAGCAGACTCTATCTCTATCTACCTATACTTTATTAAAGAAAGAGATAGTAATTAGATCTATAAAGAAGATTTGCTTATTAATCTAGTTATTAATTTCTCCTTTAGTATCTTAGTTAAGCTTATCTAATAGTTTACTAGATTTATAAAATAATCTATTAGCTATAATATTCTAGCTTTTAAGTAGGTGCTTAACTTTAAAGTTAAATATATAAATCTATAAAATCTATTAGATAATAAGAGCTCTAGGTAGGTTAGAGATAGTACTATTAAGCTAAGTAATAAGAGTCTTAGTATCTATTTCTAGTATAAAGTAGTAATTATAGAGATAAAAGCAAACTTATTTAAAGGCTTTAAGTATACCTCTTAACTTCTTTTTCCTAGTATTATAGTTTAGCTTTATACTAGCCTATAAGCTACTCTTATATCTAGAAACTATATACTTACTATTAATATATTAACTAAGAATAATACTCTAACTAAGGCTATTAGTATTAACTATAAAGTAGATTTTACCTATATTAGCACTATAGTTAAGCCTAATAAGAATAGAAGCAGAGATAAATTAGTCTTTAAGAGTATTTATAGCTAACTATTAAGGCTAGTTCTATTTAAAAGGAGTATCCTTCTTTAAAAGTGCTATAAGCAGTCTAGCTATAGCTAAAAATCTCTAAACCTAAATATAATAGAATATTATAACACTAAGAAAGGATCTGAGATTAGTAAGGTTATTATAAACCCCCTACTCCCTAATCTTAATAATCTTTAATTTCTCTAGCCTTTAGCTATTAGTACTATAAATATACTCTATAATAGTAACAGATTACTAGGCCTACTATAATTTCTTAATAGTAATAGTATAGCTAGCTAACTTAATATTAATAAGAATCTTATTAATATTTTAAATATACTCTAGGATATATCTATATAGTTTAGAGTAATTAGAAACTTCTTTATTATTATACTTTAAGGTAAAACTCTTAATAGCTATATTATTAAGAAAAGCCTTATAGCAGGTTAGAATTAGATTATATAGGATTTATATTATAACTCTTATAAACTAGGCTATAAAATTAATAGCTTCTTAAAGCAGAGTATATATCTAAAAGAGGCTAATTAGAGTTATAAAGGTTATAATATTATAGCTATATAGATCTAATAAGACTTAGTTATATCTAGAAAAGAAATCTAATAGTAAGAGAAGCTAGTATATTATAAAGTCTTCTAAGAACTTATTACTAAAAGGGAGTAGAGCTATATTATATAGAGTAATAGTATTAACCTTTATTATAGAGTTAATAAGATATATCTTTCTATCTTTCTTTCTAACTAGAAAAAAGGGGTTTTAGTAAGCTATATAACTTTGCTTAAGAATACTCTTCTTTAATCTATCCTTTAGAATTATTATTATATTACTCTCTAAGACTTTTAGGATTAATATACTTCTTACTTACTAGGCTTTATAAGAAATAACTCTAATTACTTATAGAGAAGCTATAGATAGATAAATAGATCTATAATACTTAAAACTCTATATAAAGGCCTTCTCTCTATTACTTAGAACTTTAGAGAGAAGCTTCTTTTCTTTTAGGTTAAGATAGTTTACTATTACTAGAATCTTATTAAGTTATTCTACTATAAGTTACTCTTCTTTAAAAATAGTTAAAAACTTTAATTAGATAAGGTTTATAAAGGTGCTTTCTAATACTAGTCTAAGATTCTCTTTTACTTTTATCTAAGCTTTTAACTTCTATTCTAGGTCTCTTTTAAATACTAAGCTATTAAAAGGTAAGTTATTAACTAGCTAGACTTTCTTATTTTTTATCTTATATATTATATTAACCTCTTTATATATAAAGAGTAGAATATTATTATAGATATAATTAGTTTTTAGCTTATCTTAGATTCTTATTAGAACCTTTTCTAAAAGGTTTTCTCTCTAATAGGACTAATAGTATATTTAGGTATTAGCTATATTAAATCTAATTCCCTATTCTAAGTTAAATAGATTTATAAAGAGTAAGAAGTATATTCTAGTAAAAAGGAGAAATTATTAAAGCTTTTTATTAGTTATAAACTTTAGTAGGTTAGTCTTATATACTACTTACTCCTTATAATACTTCTAGATAATAAAGTTAAATCCCTTAACTATATAGCTAAGAGCTCTAATATATTTAGATCCTCTTATATTAAGAATATTAATAGTAGTTTTCTAGTCTTTAAAAAGAGTAGCCCTACTATATATAAGGAGGTGCTTAGCTATTCTAAATAATATAAGCTTAGTACTATTATATAACTTAGTAGGGATTAGCTTTTCCTTTTACTAATAGGTTAGCTAGTTTCTATTTCTATCTTATTTTTAGAAAAAGAGAGATTTACTTAGAATATTAGTTAGAAGTACTAGAACCTCCTTTACCTTATAGCTAGATATATAGTTAGAGTCTATATAGTTAGCTTTCTTTCTCTTTTTCTAGTAGTAATATCTATAAAACTCCTTTAAAAAGGGTTTATAATAGTTAGAGTACTACTTATCTTTATAGAATTAGTATCTAGAAGTATATCTTTATAATTCTAAAATAGCCTAGATAATTATTTCTATTCTTAATATAATAGCCTGCTTAAAGGAGATTTTAAGTACTATATAGAAGATATTACTATTTTTATTAAATATTACTAAAACCTCCTTATCTTCTTCTAATTTCTCTTAGACTAGAAAGTTAAAACCTTTTAGTAAATTAGCTTCTACTATTAGTATTACCTCTTTTAGTATATATAAGCTAGGCTAGCCTTTTAGGTTATAAAGCTATAGCTATAAACTTTCACTTAGTTATTTATTAATTTCTATAATTACTAAGCTAGCTACTATATTAGAATTAGTAGTAGTAGCCTCTATTTTCCCTCTTTTATAAAAATTAAATAGGCTTACTAAGTATAAAAGAAGCTAGTAGAGTTAGAAAGAATAGTAGTAAAGTAACTAGTAAAATCTAAAATATAGAATATTAAAGAAGTATAGATCTTCTAATTATTAGTCTAAAAGATATTAATTATTTAAGTTAGTAAGTATTTTAGTATTATTCTAGTATATATAATAAATAGGGCTCTAAGAATTATATCTTTAAATATCTCACTATATAGGCTAATAAAAAAGAGTATATTAGATATATAATAGCTGTTAATATAGATATTCTTAACTATAATACCCTTAAAAGTTACTATAGCTTAAATATTTATAAAGTTTTAGACTTTAAAATATATAGAGATAATACTTTCTTATATACTATTATAGCTAATATATTTCTTAGAGATAATATTAATAGTAGTATTAGTATTAATAATTCTATATTACTCTAAGTGTGTAGACTAGCTAATCCTTATAATAACCTAGAAGTATAGTATAATAAAGTTAACTCTATATAGTAAGAACCTAGTATTAATAGATAACTATAGTATAGTATAGGTGCTCTACTAAATTATTAAGAAAAGTAACTAGTATATTAAGGTTCTCTTTAAGTTAAGTACTAAGTAGAATAATATCTATTATATTAATGCCTACTATATTATAGAGAGGTAGTTAATTAAAGATAAAAAGCACTAAGCTACTTATAAAGGCTTAGAAACTGCAGATTATATCTATAAAGAGAGGAAAGATACTAGCTAAAAGGAAGAAGGTTAGGTAGAATATTAGGTAAAAGAGGATTATATCTAAACCTTACCCTTAGTCTATTATAGTAGCTTTATAAAGCGTCTAAACTACTATAGCCTCCTCTTTATAAACCTAGACTTAAATATAGGCCTTAATAGCACTAACCTCTACCTATAAGAGTGCTTTATACTAGAATATAAGAGTTAGGTCTACTTATATATTATTCTAATACCTGATTTCCCGCATAAGCTGCCTATTTAATCTAGGAGCCTTTATAATATAGCTAAGTAGGTCTCTTTCTATAAGTATAAATATATCTAGCTATTAATTACTATTCTATTAGAGGTAGTTCTAGATAACTAGCTTTATATACTTATAAACTATATTATTATAGTTATACTAGACTTAGTAAAGGAAGAATTCTAGGATAGTAACCTTTCTATCTACTTACTTAGCTTATAGGTCTTTAGTAAGGATTCAGCCCTCTAATATTATAATAAAAGATTTAGGTTAAGGGGTCTTAGTAGCTTCTAAGAGGCTATTATTAATAGGAGTATCCTTATTCTTATTTATAACTTTCTTAATATAAAGTTCTAGAAGTAGAGTGGGAAAATAAGCTATATTTAGGTTTATAATATAGACTCTCTTCTTAGATTTAGTAGCAGAGTAAAGTATTATATAGTAATTCTAAGTTTATAATCTAGTTATAGTATTAATATCTATATCTATAGAGAGAATAATAGCCAGGATACTAGGAGTTAGTATATAGATATTAAGGATATTATAGGTAGTATCTAAGATTACTATACTAATAGGAGGGGTCTTTATAGCTAAAGCAGGAATTAGAAGCTTTAGGGTTTCCTATATAGTATACTAGGCATACTTATTAGACTGCTTATAGCTCTTAAGCTAGGACTTAACTCTATAAAAGCTTAGAAAGTATCTATAAAGGGTAAGAATACTAGCTTCTAGTTACTTAGTCTTATCTATACTAGCTATAAGGATTAGAAAAGAAATAATTATTAGATTATACTAGCCTTATTAGCAGCCTTTATTAATCTCTTTATTAGAAACCTAGATATAGAGAGAACCCTATAAAGTGCTAATCTACTAGTAGCTTCTATAAAATAAGTATAGTTTTATATTAGAGAAAGCTCTAGTAGCTTTATAATTCCTAGTAAGATATCCTTTCTTACTATAAATATAGCAGGTATTAGAGTTAATAGTCTTTATAAATCTTAGAAGTCTTAGCTAGTAGTAAGATTTAAGGCTTATAGAGCCTAAGTAACTACCTCCTCTCAGATTAAAGAGTATATAGCTATATCCTCTATATATAAAACTATAGTTATAAAAGTTATTACTATAATAGTTATACTATAAAGGCTTCTATATAGGCTAGATATTAGATATATTAATAATATATATACTAACTTTATTAATAGTATAATTATATTAAGAAGTATTAGAGTAGTACCTAGTTCTAATCTGCTTAATCTCTATATCTTTAAGGTAGGCAGTAAGGTTATCCACTTAGACCTTCTAGTTAGGGGTATTAGTTATCTTATCCTTTAGCTTAGCCTTTATAGATAATACTTTTAATCACTTATACTTAAGCATAGTAACTAGTATATTAGCTAGGGTATTCTCTCTAACACCTTATAGTTATATATATATCTATTAAGACTAAACCTATCTAGTAATTATAACCTCTATCTAGATCTAAGAAACTAGAAAGAGACTCTAGTAGTTCTTATATAGGATCTTTAAAATATATCTTATAGTTTACTTAGAAAAGCAGTAAAAGATAATATAGTTAATCTCTATATTAGGTAGCATAAATAGTCTCCTTTTAGCTACTTTATCCTAAAAGTTACTAACCTTAGTAAGAAATTCAGAGATATATCTAGAATCACTAATCTCCAGGCTAGAAATAAGACTTTAAAGCTTCTTATTAGGGTCTAGATAAGTATTTAGATCTATAATACTATATATCTTATAGAGATTATTCTTAAAAGAGAGCTAATTATTATATTAAGTAGAAATACTCTTAAAGATTTACTAATAGGCCTTAATATAGTACTAGCTAACTAGAGTAATTATCTTCTCCTTATTCTATTTATAAAGCTTAGTATAGAATAGGTAATTCTTAAAAAAGTTAGAAATATTATTACTAATAAACTTAGAAGCTTCTAGACTATAAGGGATAATTAGGGTAGTAATATACTACTTCTATATAGCTTTAGCTAGTTCCTTAATTACTTCTATAATACTAATAGTAAGCAGAGAAGCTAAATCTCCTATAAAAGATATAGCTATAACCTTTATAGATATAACCTTATCTAGCTGCTAACTTAGACCTACTTCCTATAGTCTAAGAGGAGCTATGCTTCTATAGTTCTTATACTTATTATAGATATTCTTACTAATATAGACCTAGTAGCTAATTTTAGTACTTTAGAACTATAAAGATAAAAACTTCTTAGATCTATTATTATCTATAATAGTAGAGCAAAGAGCTTATTTCTAAATACTTTTAAATATAGCTTTCTTAAAGGGTTCTATACCTGGAATATAGTTCTTAGAGCTAGAAAAGTTTAAAGCAGATATACTAATTTTAAGGGCTTTCCTAGATTTCTTAGAGTATTATTCAGATATAATATAGTAAGTAGTTAATATAATCTGTTATAATTTAATATTAGTATTAATACTAAAATTTATCTATATTTAAATCTAATAATAAAAGAGAAGAGTTATATAGCAATTTAATTTATAATAATTAAGTAGATAGAGAGAAAGAGGGCTTTAACCTTTTTTTTTTCTTAGATAGTAGTTATAAATTATAAGCTAGAGGTGGTTATAACCTCTATCCCTCCTATAAGTATATAGGCTCTCTTTCTTAATATAGCTAGGAGTAGTTATAGCCTCTATTCTATCTATAAGTTTATAGACTCTTTTCTATTCTTTTTTATAAGTAATATAATACTATAATTTCCTTAATCCTATAAATACTAACTATATAGTAACTAAGATAAGGCCTAAATCCTCTTAGTTAAGCTTATTAGCCTAACTAGTATTATTAATTTATTACTTTATTACTAATTATTAGGTTCTAGGTTATAGAAAGCAGATACTAGCTCTACTTTTACTAGAACTAAGGAGAAAAGAGAAAACTTTTTAATCTAGTAAAGTTTAAAGCTATTATAACTAGATTTTTAGGGTTTTAAGTATTTCTATCTAAAAACTCTAACTATATAGCTATTATACCTAGTATTTTCTTAGATTAGGTTTATAAAGAGACTTCTAAATATTATTTTATAAAGTCTATTATTATTACTACTAAGTTTATAAAGTTAATATTCTATTAAGTAGTTAGAATAATATATTATAGTTCTATATTAAATATAAGCCTATTTATATAGTATAGAAGTATACCCCTTTTAAGTACTATAGAGGAAGTTTTAAGAGAGAAGAATCTGCCTCTAGGCACTATTAAAATAGGCTAAGAACCTTAAAACAAAAATAATAAAACCATATACTCCCACACACTTATATAGGAATATTATAATATTATAGCTTTATATCTAAAAGCTCTAGAATAAAGGAAAAGATCTCTTTAAGTATAATAACCTTATTATAGATATAATCTGTTAAGTAAAAGTGATAAAAGCTTCTAAATAATAAGATAAACTATAATAATACTAACTGATAATAATTCTCTATTCTCCTTTCTGCTCTTAATAAGGCAGAAGTCCTGCTATACTATGCTGACTAATATACCTGTCTGGGCACCCTCTAAACTGGGCTGTCTGCACTGCCCTGTCTTAATAGGCTGCTATTTAACAAACTATATATAAAAAGAGAGGGATAAAGTATACTCCCACTTCTAAAGCAATTTATAAATTTAAGATACTTTAAAAACAGCTTACTAGTAATTTCTCACTTAATATAAAGGGACTAAAGGTAAGTATTATAATAATTTAATAATAAATAATAAGGAGAATAAAGAGATTAAGATATACCTCTAGTTACTTAGAGAAGAGCAAAATAATTAGAAGAACTAATAATCTAATAATAAATAGCAGACTTTATTTTTTATCTAATTTATAGACCTAAACACCTAATTAACCTATTTAGTAGATAAGAATACTATTACTAAGTATCCACTTAACTAAGCAGCTTACTATAAGATCACCTATTATAACCCTTTTAAATAAATAACTAATAATACTCCTATTAATATCTTTATACTTAATAGAAGATATTTTTTAGAGACTTTCTAGGGTATTATTCTAGATATAGGAGCTATAGGATTTTTAATAGCTAGTTATAACTAGTTTATTATACTTAAAAGGACTAAGTTACTTAATATTATAATTAACCCTACTACTATAAGAGGGGTAAGCATTAAATTTGGTCTAGGAGGAGCAATAGAATTAATAGAAATAATAGTTATCTCTATACCTTTTAGAGAAATAATATTCTATATTATATTAGTAAATACCCCTTTTCTTCTATATCTTATAGATATAGATAAACTAAATATTTAATTTAATAATTTAAGGAACTATTTATAATAAGAAGACCTGATTATTCCTGTTATCTATAAATAGGGTTATCTATAACTACTATTAGATATAGAAAAGATATTAGCCTGGAATAACCTCACAGAGACTAAGTTATACTAACTCTATTAACACTTTAAATATCTATTAGTTTACTAACTTTATAGGGTTTTATAGTAGTTAGGTTACTAAGTTAAAATATGATTACTTAAATATCTCATAAAGCTTTATAAATATTACTAACTTAATATAGAAGCTCTAAATTACTTTAAATTTACTCTTAAAAATAACTATAACTTTAACTATACTATAGTTATTAATATTATTTACCTTAACTTAAAACCAGTACTTTATATAGTTAATACTACTACTACCTTTAATATAGAGAGATTTCTATAAAATCTATTAGTAAGCATAGCACTTAACATACTTAAATAATACTAAATCTATACCTATCTTAGACTTCTAGATATAGCAATTACTAATATTAGTACTAATTTCAGCTTATCTAAGTAGTATAGCACACTCTATTTAATATTAATAACTGCTACTAAAGTCTCTGTTAAAGCTTATAACTCTATAGGTAAGGTTAAGAGGTATTATATAATCCTTTAAAGAGTCTATAATATAATTTGCTAAGACCTTTTTAATATAGATTATAAGATAGTTCTCTAAATAGCTTTAAAAGCTATTAATAACACTATAGAGCTAAAAGGCCTAGTTCTAATATTACTTATCTTCAAAGTATATCTATAGCTTACTAATAAATTCCCTCTATTTCTAGAAATCTAGAAACAGGTAGCTACTATATAAAGAGTAATAGAAAACCTCTAAAAAGTCTAGGCCTTATACTAAGTTTTAGAAGCTCTTACTACTTATAATAGACTAGATATATATAGAACTCTATAGCTACTACTACTCTCACTTATATATATCTACTATAAAAAGAAAGAATAGCAAGAACTATATAAACTCCTTACTATTAATAGTAAAATCTATATACTTAATATTCTATATAGACCTAGAACCTTTTAATTAACTATTATCTACCTATAGTATAATACTAGTATTACTAGTAATACTAATAAGGATAATAATAATATACTAATAGACTCTCTAAACTAGAATACTAGAAGAATAGAAGAGCTAGATAGGAATAACACTATACTAGTATTAATACTAATATTACTACCTCTATATAAGAGAGGCAGACTACTAAAAAACTATATAGGAGCTATTATAATACCCACTATAGGTCTAATATAAAAAAGTAACTACTTTATAGACTAAAATAGATAAGAGAACGCTGTAATTAATACTATTTTTATTATTAATATAGTAAGAGCTCTTAACTAAGAGATTAGTAACACTATAATCTTCCTAATAGTAAAAGAGTATTTAGATTATAACCTCACTATCTGTCTATATAAGGAGGGTATTATTATAATACTAAAAAAACCTTTCTCTGCCTCTATAATAGCTAAGATAACTATGCTTAAGAAATATAGTGTTTTTAAAATTATCCCCTATAATACTGCTATTCACAGTAAAACCCAGATTTTAAAATCCTATATAGTTTATAAAGTTAAAGGAAAAGAAACTAACTAACCTTATAAAAAGTTATAGCTTATTATTTAGAGTTATAATAATAATAATAAGACTTTAATCCTTATATAATTACTAATAATTTAGAGAGTAAGCTAATAATTGCTTTTTGCTTTAGTACTATCTCTAATAGCAGAGAGATTTATTCTAGAGATTTATTCTATAGCTTAGAAATATTATATAAGTATATATCTAATCCTAAATAGAGCTTAATAGAATAATATTAGCAGACCTTCTAAGCATAATTCAAAGTAAATACCCTAAAAATCAGATTATAAGGATTATTAAACCCCTATATAGTATTATAGAAACTAAAACCTATTAGTAGATAACCTATAGTAAGTATTATAGAGAAAAGCTTAAAATAGATTAATCCTTATTTAAACCTATACTTACTAATCTCCTTAACTACTACTAATAGATTTAGTATTATTAGTATATAAACTAATAATATAATTAGACTGTTAATACTAAGTTTCTCTAAATAAGAGGATAATAAACTTATAAAAGCTAGCTTTACTATAAAGAATAAATAATAACTTAACCTAAATAATCTACTAATATTTAATAGTAGTATTATTATACTAAATATAAATAGTAGTCTTACCCTATACTAAAAGGGATAAGGGTATATAATTAAGCTTATTAACTTAAAAGCTATATTAACTAAACAAAAATAGTAATATATTTAGTAAAGAGCAAGAAGCATATATATTATATTAATTTGCTAACTAGAGGTATACTTTAATCTATCTATAGCTATATAGTATTAGAAGCTAACCACTAAAGATAAAAAAGCACTTAATTAATACCTTAAATAGCAAAAAGAGAACCTTAACTATAGCCTTATATTTATACCTATTAACTTAGTAATAGCTAAACTATTTATTTTTATTAATAGCTTTTTTACTAATAATTTAGATCTCTTATTATAAATTAGATTTATTATTATTCTTACTAATAAAATAATAAATAATAATATATTTATAATCTATAATAATACTATCCACTTTAGTTTAATAAAGTATAAGAGGGTTACCTAAAGTGTTCTAGCTTTTAAAGTTTATAGTATAGTTACTAGCATAAACCTTACCTATACTATTATAATAACGCTTTAAAAGATTACTAACTGCCTTAAAAGACCTTATATCCCTATAATTATCTATACTAATTTATACTTACTATATAAATACCTTATTAAGCTTAGTACTATAAAGGAGAAGTAACTAATAATTAATATTATAGCACTTTAATAGTCCTATAAGAGAAGGGAGATCTATAAGATATAATAGATTAATAGTAATAATAACTTTGCAGATACTTTTATAAAGAGTACTCTAAATCAGACCCTTAAATGCTTTATTAATAATAATAAGGTAATAGTTTATATAGAGGGATAGGTAACTTAAGAGGAGAAAGCTAAGAAGTCAGATAAATAGTACTAGGCATATTAAAGCAGCTCTAGTATCTTAGAAGAGGAGGATTTAACTATATTAAATATAGAATAAGATTAGTATATAATTCTGCACTGTTTTTACGTTTTTAAATCTATTTTAGGTTTATAATAGGTATTAGTAATATAGAAGTATATTTTAGCAGGTTATAGTATATCTAGCCTTAAAAGAAAAGACTACTAGTATTATACTAATACTATAACCTATAAAGTAGCAGGATATATACTGCACTTAATAGATATATATGAGGTTATATAACCTATCACAGAGCATATATATATAGTTTAACACTACTACTAATATAGTTAAGTGGAACTTAGAAATACAAACATATATTAACTTATAGGCTTTTAATATATATATATAAAGGGAGCCCCAAGTCCCGTATAATCCTTGTCCCAGCGTGAAACTAATAATTATATTATTTATAACTATAAATTAGTAAGGTTATATAAATAACTAAAAAGACGTTTTCCTTATCTTAATAATTCTACCTTTTAGGTTTTAAATATTAGCTAATAGAGACTTTAGATTTAGTAGCTAAGTATATAGCCTCTACTTCTATCTCCTAAACCTCTATTTAATAATTATTTACTACTTAGATAGTTCTAGGCCTCCTCTTATTTAGATTATTATACTAATAGAGAAACTAGCTTTAACTACTAAGTGTTTAGCTTCTATAGTTAATCTATAATCTTTAAAGTTATTATTAATATTATAGATAAAGTTTTAGATTTCTTACTATTATTAATAACTATAGACTACTCTATAATAACTCTACTCTTACTACTATAATTAATAATTATAATCTTTTATTATATAGTAAAATTATATACTTTCCCCCTTATATCTACTCTCTTTTAGCCTCTTCTACCTCTTATAGCTTTACTAAAACCTCTATCCTTCTCACTCTATAATACTACTAATAATTTTAGCTCTACTAAAACCCTACCCCTCTAACTATACTATATTACTAATAATTTCAGCTCTGCTAAAAACACTACTTCTTCTACTATATAATATTACTAATAATTTCACCCTTTTAGAGCCTCTAAAGCCTCTAAAAGCCCTTCTCTCTCTTTATTTAACCTTAGAACTATAAGTTTTACTAATTATAACCCTCTATAAGTCTTTTTAGTAAATTTAGTATATTTTAATATATTTTAATATATTTAGCACCTATCTATACTACTTACTAACCTTACTACCTTCTCCTCCTTCTTTTTCCTCTCTTACTATTAAAACCCTTTACTTTAACTTCTTATTTATAATAATAATAGTAATAATCTATTAATTAGTAGTAAGCTCTAACTATCTATTATAGAAGAGTAATAGTAAGCTCTTAATAATCTGCTAAAGTGTCTTACTATAATCCCTTTATTAAAGTTATAATTATAGTAAGATTAAGTTAATTATATAACTTTATAGCTTTATCCTATCTATTCTAAGATATTTAGAATATTATAGTTTTACTTTTTATAGTAACTATCTAATTTAGTTTATTTATAACTATCTAAGCTAAACCCTCTAATTTTAAGCTACTAACTCTACCTATTACCTACTTTTATTATATTTCTCTCTACTTTTCCTCTTTTACTTTAAATAACCCTCTACTCTTACTATAACTCTCTCTTTTTTATATCTTAATAACTTCTCTCCTATATTTACTACTTCTAAGACTTTTTAGTCTCTCTATTTAAATATTATATTAATTATATCTAAGTTATAGTAAGTAGTAAAAAGGCTTTTAGCTAGTAACTACTCTATTAGTAGTAAAGATCTAGTAGATCTATCTTAATTAGCTTTATAGCTAGTAATATCTATTTTTCTAGAGTAAAAAGATATATATTAAGTTTTTATTAAAAACTACTTAGATTAGTTAATAATATTATTTTAACTTTAAATCTTTCTTCTTTTTCTTATATCTCTCTTATTTTAACTAAATAATCTAAGAATTCCCTTATAAGAGTTAAAAATAAATATATATAAGAAGAAGAGATAATCCTCTTATTAAAATATTTCCTCTAAGAGTTAATAAGATTAAGAGATATATTAATAAACCTCTTTTATATCTAATAACTTCTCTTCTCTCTAATAAACCCCTTCTAAGTTTATTCCCTTTTTAGAAAGCTCTTTTTAGAAAGTAAGTACTAAGTATTTCCTTTTTAGAAAGTACTTTTATAAAGGAAGCCTAAACTATAAAGCTCTATCTAAGAAAAGGAAATACTAGATTTATAAAAGAATATAAGTAAATATAAGTTACTTAATAAATAGATTAATATCTAAAGCTATAGCTTAGAGAAGGTATTTATATTTAAAATATAATTATAAGTTTAATACTTAAACTCTTTTACCTTTTAAAGGATATAGATAACTATAAGTTATCTAATATATAAATTAATACTTAAAGCTATAGCTTAGAGAAGATATCTATATATAAGATATTAATATAAGTTTATTACTTAAATTCTTTTATAGATAATTACTATTTCTCCTTTCTACTATATTTAAAGATATCTCTCCTATTTTCCCTATCTAATCTTAGTATTACTCTATTATCTCTATTTCTTATAATTTTAAAGCTATTATTAACTCTAATATCTATAGTAAAATTAGAAAGTTTAATACTAAAAAGACTAACCTAGTAAAGATTATAAGCTATATTACCTACTATATTATAAAGTATACTAAATAGGATATCTAAGACTTATAACTATAGGCCTACTTTAAGAATAACTTCTAGAATATTATTAAAGTCTTTAACTATATAAACTTACCTACTACTAAGGCTCTCTATAAAGCTCTTATTACTAATAGAGTATTTATTACTATTAACTCTAACTAGATAAAGGATAACCTTACTCTTAGTGAGGTAGCTCACTTATATAATTATATTACATAATAGGAATATTATATAATATAGCTTAGGTAATTAAGGAGGTATTAAAATAGGTATTATTTCGGCTTATTAACTAGTAACTAGCTAGGTAGGGGAGAGAGGAGTTATTTATACTTATTCTAGCCCTTCTAGAGGCTTCTATTACGTAATTACTTATGCAATAGCTTACGCAGTAGATTGCGTAGATATCTAGCCTATTTAGGCTTAGTTATATATTAAAGTTATAGCTTAAACCCTTTTAGTTCTAGCTAGAAAGCTTATTAAAAGTAAGGCTTTCTAGAACTTTCTAGACCTTTCTATCCACAGTATAGACAGTATTATTAATACTGTAATATACTGTGTTATATTATATAGTATATTATTAAGTATTGTTATTTATTATATATTTTATAGGTCTTATATATAAAGGGCTTTTAAGATATTTAAATAATATCTTATATCCCCTCTTAAGGTATATATAGTATATATAGCTTACTGCTTAAGATATTGTCTCAAAAACCTATTATATAGGAAAAAAGAGACAGTTATATATATAAATATAGTATTATATCTCAAGGGAAAACTAGGATTATATATATATATAGTTCTTATTATAAGCCTTTTATATTTAGCTATTATTATTATAGATAGCTATTATTATTATAGATAGCTATTATTATTATTATTATTATTATATTAAGGCTTTATTTCCTAGTAAAAACCCTTATTTTAATAGATATAGAAGAAACCTTCTAAGTACCTTTATGTTATGTTTTATATATTATAAGTATTATAGCCTTT
>JAVHLV010000577.1:0-26280 GCA_036785495.1 Colletotrichum neosansevieriae
TATATATATATATACCTTAAGGGGGTATATAAGAAATATATTATTCCTTATTACTATAAAAGGAACTTATATATTATTATCACTATACCTTTAGAGTGCTATAACTCTATGAATATAAGGGGTATGAGGAAATAAATAATATATTTAAAATCCTTGTAAAAAATGGCGTTTTTTGGTATATATATCATATTACTAATATTACATAATCAGAGTATTTAGAATAATAAAGTATTTGAAATAATGAAGTTTCAGAATAAAGTTAAGCTGAACTAAAGTTAAGCTTAAAACTAAGCTTAAATTTAAGGTTAAAGCTAGTGTTAGAAGCTAAACCTTAAACCTCAAACCTTGTTATTATTACCCTTTTAGGAAATAAGGTTTAATTCAGGCTTAAAGGGCTGTAAGACCTTAGGAACTAAATTGTCTATATACCTACCTTTTCCCCCGCCTTTCTAGGCCTTAGATATCTATGAATTTATTAACAATAATATCATTTTATATCTACATTTCTCTCTCTATCGGAATATTATGTAACAAACCCGAAAAGTTACCCTTATACACTATTCATTGCCCAAAATCTACTTATACTACTTTGGGAACTTTTCTACTTCTCCCGCAGCCTTTATAGCCGTTCTTATACATTATAGTATAGTAGATCTAAGTTATTTAGTAACTATTAGATTTCCTACTATCTCTACTTCTTATTAATATAAAAGGGGTCTTATTATTATATATTCTAGACTTTCTCTTTAAATAAGAGAGTAAGGTTTCCTAAAAAAGTAATTACTAATTATATTAGTAGTTATTTCTAGATACCTATTCTTCTAATAATAGAGATTAATAAGTCCTTAAGTTATTATAAAAAGCTATAGAGAAATAAGTTTTTAGCTTTATCTATTTTAATATTATTTAGGATATAGTTAGGTTTTTTTAAAAAGATATTAGCTAGGTTTTAGTAATCTAGTTAGTATTTAATTTTAAAATTAAATATTAATAAGTTCTATAAAAGATATACTTAGTAGTTATTAAGGGTTTTCTTATTAGCTAAGTAGTAATAACCTAAATAGTTAGTAATAAACTAAATATAATACTATAAGTAAAGTAAATAATATTATTACTTTATAGCTATATTATAGATAGCTACTAGTTTAGCTTTTAGAATACTATATTATAGTTTAGCTCCTTAAAGCTTATATAATATAAAGGTAATAAGCCTCTAAATATTACCTTTTAGTTAGCTTAATATTACTTCTATTATAAAGTCTAATATATCTATCTTAACTTAGATTAAAAGAGTAGGATTAAAATATTATAGAATAGAGGCTTTTATAAATAGAGTTTATAGTTTATAGAAAGCTATTAGTACCTTATAGGTTATAACTAGCTAACTCTTTATAGTATTTATAAGTTAATTAGTAAGGAAGTTATAGACTTTTAAATAATTCTTAATAAATCTTCTATAAAATCCTATAAAATCTAGGAATTATTAAATCTCTTAGATATTAGTAGGTATTAGCTACTTAGTTATTACTTAGACTCTATCTTATTTTATAGTAATATCTTTTTATAATACTATAAACTCTAAGAAATTAATCTCTTTCTTATAAAACTTATATTTTTTTAGATTAGTATAGAGATTATTTATTTCTAACTAGGTGAATATCTACTTTATAGTATCTATATAAGAATTTATATTATTAATAAAAATTAGAATATTATCTAAATATATAATATAAATAATATTAATAAGTTTTAAAAGTGCTTTATTAATAAATATCTAGAAGGTTATAGATATATTAATAAGTCTAAATAGTATAATATAGTATTTATAGTATCTATAATAAGTATAAAAAGCTATTTTCTATTTATTACTCTCTCTAATTCTTATTTAATAGTAAGTATTCTTAAAGTTAAACTTAGTAAAATATATTATTAATAATAGTTAGTTTAAGATCTTATTAATTAGTAGAAGAGAGGCTTAGCTTTTAATAGTTATTTAGTTAAGTTTCTAGTAGTTAATATATAGCTATAATTTTCTCTCTTTTTTAGAAATAAAGAGAATTAGAGCTTCTACTAAGCTTATTAATAGATAGATTTAGTACTTTTAGAGAGCCTTTTTAATATATTTTTTTAATTTCTCTAACTTCTTTTTAGCTAGTAGATAAATAGGTTTAAATAGAGGTTTTATTTTAGGTTTTAGATTAATAAAGTAGGTTTTAGTAGTATTAAAGTTTAGTATAGTTTCTACTAAGTTAATATTAAATATCTTTATAAAATTATAGTATTTTAGTGAGATCTTATTTCTTAGATTTCTAGAAATAGCTTTTAGTTAATCTTTACTAATTATTTCTAGTTAGATATTAGATAGGTTTATTTTTAATATCTTTTAGAATATTATAATAAGTATTACTTTTACTTTATTTTATATTTATTTTAATTCTTTTATTATAATAATAAGGTAAATGCTTTTCTTAGTTAGAGAAAAGATCTAGCTTAACTTCTTCTAATTAAGATTAGGTTTTTTAGTAAAATACTAGAATAGTGTTAGAATAGTATTATAGCTATCTCTCTTACTAACTCTAAAATTATATAATATTATTTATTATATATTAATAAAGGCTGGGGCTGTGAGGGCTAGAAAGGATAGCAAATAATATAACTCCACCTATAAATAGGCTAGAATAATAAAAATAGGCTTAAAAGATATATAAAGTAATTTGCAGATCTAATTAAAAGAGATTACTAAAAATAAGTATAAATTTACTGAGAAAATCCTAAAAAACCTGAGAATTAAGTATTAAGATATTAATAATAATTATAATAAGTTCTCCTTGCTTCTATGCTCCTCTTTTCTCCTTTACTATAGTTCTTCTATAATAGATCTATATACTAAGAGGGCTCTTTTAGAAATTGCACTACTAAGTTCTACTTATCCTATTCTAATTATTTCCTTAAGACTCTTTATAATATTATAAAGGAGAGTTTTAATAGATAAATAAATCTACTTATATAAAAAATATATAAAATCCTATTTATAGACCCTTCTATTTAATAGTTTCTTCTTAGTAGGTAATTTTGCTATTAAGAAGGTTTATTAGGTGCTATTATTTTCTATTATAAATTATATCTTAATAATAGCCTTATAACCTCCTCTTTTTTATTATATTTCTTATTTTATTCTAAACCTTAATATAGCTAAAACTATTTTCTCTACTAAGGTGGGTGTGAGAAATTATAATAATATAACTCTTTAAGAGTATTCTGCTCTATTTATTTCTATTAATTAACTCTCTATTAGATATAGTCTTCTCTATTATAGTTATATTTATTTAAAGTATTAAGATATTTAGGATAAGATAGTATATCTATAATTATAACTTATAATTAAGGTTTAGCACTTATACTTTAATCTGGTATCTAAAGGACTTATATCTAAAATTAGTGTTCTAGATAATTAAGTTTACTATCTAATATATTAGATAAAGCTAACTCTAGCAAATCTCTTAGAGGGGGAATTCTAGGCTTATTATTATTTTTAAAGTTTCTTATATTATTATCTAGAAGTAAGGGTTAGCTAGATTTAGGTATAGAGGGTTATATAGGAAAGAAAGGATTTTTCTTAAAGTCTTATTAGCTATATAGGGTGTCTTATAGAGTAAAGCTAATATTAATAGATATATTATAGAATTCTATAGTAATAGTAGAAATATATTAGTTAACTAAAGGGATTTCTATATTAGCAAAGAGTTCTCTATCTCTTTTAGCTATATAGCTAAATTATAGTAATAAGATATTCTCTTAAAGGAATACTTAGGCCTATTTAATATATCTAAGTCTATATATAAATTTATCTCTTTATTAGGTTAAATTAACTATATAATAACTAGTTAATAGGATTATTTTAAGATATACTAGGGCTTCTATCATATAGTACTATCTATTAAGATTATTTATAGTATCTATAAATTATTAGTTACTTTCTAAATCCTATATAGAGTTCTAGTAAAAGTAATTACTATTTACTTAGTCTATAATAATTATTATCTAATAACTATTACTATAATTAAGTAATAAGAAGGTAGCTATAGTATCTTAAAGGTTACTTATATCTCCTCTTATTATACTAACTATATCTGCTATAATCTCTGTTCTAGATATTTAAGGTAGTTTTTAAGGTGGGATATAGATAGAAAGTAGAAACCCTCTAATTATAAGTCTAAGAAGGCTTATAACTTTAAAGTTATCTAAGTTTTTTTATCTTATTAATATCTCTTATATATTATAGAGGTTAGAAAGATATTCTACCTTTTCTATACTATTAATAACTAATCCTTACTTATATCTAGTTATTAAATAATCTGCTAACTGCTAGTTATTTTATATATACTAAGAGACTACTAGAATAGGTTAATTATTATTTAATATAGGGTTAGTAGGCCTTATATAGTTAAAAACTGCTAAGTTATTATAGGATTTAAAGATAACTTATTCTGCTAAAAAGAGTATAAGGTATAGTAATATTAATAGTTTTGCAGACCTAGAATAATTATAATACTTTGATAAATTAATTAGTTACTACTAATTATTTACTCTTTTATACTTTTTAATTTTATCTCTTATTACTATATTTTAAATAGTTAGATACTCTAATAATCCTTTATTGCTTCTTAAAGCCTTAGTATTAGATATACTAGTAGGTTAGGTTTATAAATAAATATTCTTAGATATAGGTGGGTTAAGACTTATTCTATTAGGTGAGGAGAGCTTTAGGTTTATAAATTATAGGATATACTTATCCTTTTAGTCTTTTATTGCTTTTAGTACTATCTGCTCTAGTGTTCTCTTTTTATCTTTAAAGACCTAGTTTTAAATAGTTCTATCTAGCTTTAAAGAGACCTAATACTTTTTAAATAGCTCTTTATTTATAAAAGTTACTAATAGTTAGTTAATCTAGGTTCTTTTTCTTACTTATAGAGGCTATTTTAGTAGTACTAAGCTTCTAGATTATATAAAGGATCTAAACTAGTTAACTAGATATAGGCTAGAAGCTTATAATAGAGATTTAGTATAGTAAAGGTTAATTAGATATAGTTATTTTAATAAGATTTTAGTTATAATAGCTAGAGCTCTGGATAAGACTCTAGTTATAATATATATTAGAGTTTATAGTCTTTTTTCTACTCTCTTTTCTAACTACTAATTATTATAAAACTAGTTTTATCTATTATATAAGTTAATTAGTAGCCCTGAAAAGACTACTCTATTTAATTTAGATACTTATAGGTGGATAAATAGTATATTTAGAGTTTCCTTTCTAAGCTGGGTAGTTATACTATTTCTCAGACTTCTATTATTAAAGTTATCTTTTTTGCCTCTAATTATATAGTATTAAAGGGGTTATCTAGCTTTAATAGATCTTATAAGGTAATATATAATTACTATAATATTTATAGAGCATATTAGGGTTTTAGTCTCTAATATTCTAATAGTATTATATAGGCTAGTAATAATATACTATAGTTTAGAAGGAGGGAATAACTTCTATACTATATCTAGAGTTTTACTCTATTATTTAATAAGTATATATTTTATTAGTAAATTAGAGGGATATATCTAGCTAGTTATATCCTAGTATTATAGAAGTAGAGTCTTATGTTTAATTATTAGTAGCTAATATCTTAGTTTCCTTATAGGTTTAAAGCTTAATATATTTCTAATAATTTAGTTTTATACCTAGAATTAGCTCTTACTTAGTTTATTAGGTATAGGATCTGTTAGTTATCTAATATTAGGGGTAAGAAGGTTTAAGGATTTTAACTTCTAAATATAGTTATTTAGAGTATTACTATTATTAAAAATAATCTTTCCTATTATAATATTTTTAGAAAAAAAGTTAGTAGAAGAAAAGAGTAAGTAATTTATAGACTAAATAAATAGATTAAATAAGAGTAGTTATGAAATTTAAAGATATTATAGTATAGAAGTTAATATTAAATATCTTCTATCTGAGAGAATAGGTTAGGTAGTATATATAAATATAGATAAAAAAGAGAAGATTTCAGGAACTAGAAGGGTTAATAATACTCTCTTATATCTACTAATTGCCTTAAAGTACTAGTAATTTATTAATATCCTATAAAAGGAATAATTAACTTCTTTCTCTCTTAGCTCTCTTAGCTCTAATAAAGGTAAAGTAAATTTAAGATAAAAAATCTAATAATATTTCTAATAGTAAATTAGAGTAGTTATTTATAGGGAAAGAATAAAGGAAATAGTAGCTATTAGTAGCTATTAAAATAAGAGATCTAGTTATAAAACTAGATAAATACCTTTCTCTATTCTCTAATATTAACTTCTCTTTTTCTAATAGTTATCCTCCTCTCTATCTCTTAATCTTAACTTAACTCCTCTAAATTCTTTTTCTTATATCTGCAAATTACCTTCTCTTATTATAGCTAACTATAACTTCCTTATATTAGATATTAAGAATACTAATTAGCTTTATTCTTATTATCCTTCTCTAAAAGCTACCCTCTAGGTACTTAGTTCTAATATTCCTATACTTTAAATAAAGCAGAATAATATATCTCTTTTTATCTAGTATTCTAATAACTAGTTTTAGATAATTCTCTTTTTCTTATATTTCTTATTACTTAACTAATATCTATTATCTTTTTAGGCTGCTATAAGCCTTACTTAGCTTTATCTTAATATTTCTAGTAATAAATATTTAGAAGTAGCCTTTATCTTATAGGTGTTTTCTAATAAGATTATTAATATAATAAGACTAGCTTTTTAGAAAGTTTATTTTAGTAAATAAAACTTTAATTAAATATTTAAGATAACTAAGGGAACTAGTAACTTTTACTATTAAGTCTTTATTTATATCTCTGCTATCTTTCTTTCTAGCTTATAGCAGATAAAGGTCTTTTAGTGTGTAGTAGCTGCTTATAGCTTATTTATCTAATTCTAAGGTGGTTATAATATAATACCCTATATCTATTATAAGGAGTATACCTATACTATAAGAAACCCTATAACTAGCATTTTTATTTATAAACTATACTTTAAATATATTTTTATACTAGGCACTTCTTATACTAACTGCTTCTTTTATAAAATCTAAGAGAATTGCTCTTATAATAATTTAAGTATTTATAAGTGTTATAGATATAAAATTAAGTATAATAATAAAGTAAGAAAGAGTGGAGAATTTAATAGTATTATAATAATTTTATAGTTCTAAATTCTAGCTAATACTGCTATATTAACTATATTTAAATTTAACTTTTTAATCCTTTAAAATACTCTTTATCTTTAATAGGCTTAAGAGTATTATCTAGGAGCTAGGTTTATCTACTTTTAGTACCCTTTTATACTAGAGCTATTTCTAGACTTTAACCTTATAGAGATTACTAACTACTTAGAGCTTTATATTATAGGTTAAGAAAAGGAAAATAAAGTAACTAAATATATTTTTATAGAATAGAAAAAAAGGAAAGAAATAATAGAAATATTATTAAGTAGTAATAAGAATATAAAGGAAATATCTTCTAGATAGGTTTATAAAACTAACTTTAAACCCTATTTAAGTATAAAATTAATAAGATCTTCTTTATAAATATCCTTCTTCTTCTTACTAGTAATAGTATTATATAGCTGCTTTTAGTATTATTAGCTTTATTACTATACTCTTAGTTATCTAGATACTAGTATCCTTTTTATAGGTTAGTAACTATACTTTAATACCCTCTTCTCTTTTCTTCTCTTCTATCTATCCTTAAACTATTAGTTCTCTTATTTATTTAGTTTAGTAATAGCTATATCTATAGGGAGTCTTAGTGTTATTATTAAGAAGCTATAGATCTCTAATATCTTATACTTAGTATAGATATTAAAGTTATTAGCAGATAGATTACTATTATATTAAAAGATAGTTAGTAGTAGAGTAGTATATTTTAATAAGTTAATATTATCTCTTATTCTTATCTCTAAAGTTTAGGAATATTATTTCTAAAATCTTAAACTTTTAAAATATAAGAGATAAAGGAAAGAAGATCCTACTAATAAGTATAAATAGGTCTATAAATTATTAAACTAAATATCTAAGAATAAAAGAAAGATTATAAGTCTTTTAGATTCTCTATCTTAATATACTCTCTCTCTTTCTCCTTTAATATCTATAGAATTTCTACTACTAGTTACTATTTAGCCTTTAATACTTTAATTACTATTTCTAAGTCTTTTAGATACTATTTTAATCTTACTATAGATTATAATATATTTTCCTCTTTATTTCTAATTATCTTTCTAGGTACTATTAGTTTTTTATCTTCTTTTTCTAATATATAGTTATTATACTCTTTATTTCCTAGTACTAGGAAGACTTTTACTAGGTTTCTCTCTAATTTAGATCTGCAAATATCTATATTATTTAGTTTCTAATATCTTTTAGGTATTTAAATAAATTTCTAAAGTTAATTTCTACTAAATATTTTACCTATAATCTCTTTTCCTGCTAATATTACTAGTTAATATAATAGGATATTAGGGGTATATAATAAGATATAAAAGGGGCCTTGCTATTAGTAGTTAAGCTTCTTAATAGAAGATTTATTAATAGATCTCTTAATATTAAATACTAAGACTAAATTACCTACTTCTAGTCTCTTTTTTCTTATTATTTGCTTATATTAATTATTACTATACTTTGCAGTTTTCTTATATTAACTTTTAATTATCTTTTTAGCTTACTTTCTATCTTTATTAAGTTATAGAAAGGCTTTCAGATATATCTAAACCTCCTCCTCCTATATAGTTACTAAATTCTAATTAAGAACTCTCTAGGTTAGTATTAGAGTCTTAATAGGTATAATAGGTTTAAATCTATATAAAAGGTAGAAAAGACTAAAGCTAGTTAAAGTATAAATACTTAATTAGTCTATAAATAGGGTAGCAGGTAAATATAGTTAAGGGTTAATATCCTTTCTTTCTCTAGTTTATATTAATAAAGAATAAGTAATAGGCTAATAACTAGTCTTAATTACCCTATTAGCTCTTAGATTATAGGCTAATATTACTTTTCTCTTTATATTATGCCTTTTATTAAACTTAATAATAACACCTTTATTTTCTAGACCTCTATTAATAATAATTTCACTATATAGCCTATATTAATAGATAACCTCCTCCTAAATAAACTTTATAATCTTAGCTATAGTTACTTATCTAAGCTAGCACACTTTAAGCTATCTAGTAAGTAAGTTCTAAGCTTCTATAAAGTATTACTTACCTACTCTCTATATATCTAATAAAATCCTTATAAAGGGTAATCCCTTTAGCAAACTATAGGTTCTTATATTATCTATATATTAAGCTCTTTTCTTCTAGTAATTAGAATAACTCTTTAGAAACTTTTTAACTTCTAAATATATATTACCCTATATATAATAGTTAGATAATCTCCTTGCTATAGCTTATTTGCTTCTATAACTGCTTTCTTTATAGGCTTTAGTAATTAACTTCCTTTTCTATTTAGGGTTATCTATAATTTATCTTAGTATTAGCTTCTAATTTGTTAGTCTAGTAAAAAGTAGGCAGTTTTAAATATAGTAGTTTAGAGCTCTAACTTTGAAATTATAGTACCTAATAGGTTAAATTCCTAGAAAGTATCTTTATATTATTAAATAGTAGGTAATTTATTAAGAATATACTAAATAGGCTTATAAATTATTAAGAAAAGTATCTAAAATAGTTATTATACTACTAATAATTTCCTATATATCTCCTATAAGAACCTCCTCTATTTATTATATATTACTATATTATTATGCTTAATTAAAGAAGAAACTAGCCTTAATATTAATAAAGAAGATCTATAAATTAATCTAAGAATTAATTTCTCCTTCTACTTCTTTATTAATTATATCTAAAAAGCCTTAGAGTTTCTATAAGAGGCTATCTGCTACTATATTCTATATACTATAGATATATTATACCTTAAAGTTAAATATTTAAATCTATATAATCTATTAAATAATAAGAGCTTCTAGGAAGTTTATAGCTGCTCTATTTAGTTATATAACTAAAGTCTAGATATCTATCTCTAAAATAAAGTATCTTCTATAAAGGTAATTGCACACCCTTATTAAGGCTTTTAGAATATTATGCAGTTTTTTCTTTTTAGTATTATAGGATAGTTCTAGTTCTAACTAAGTGCTACTCTTAAAGTAAGAGACTATATATTAGTTATTAATAAATTAGTCTAGAACTCTGCTCTATTCTATATTACTAGTATTAACTATAAGATATATATCTCCTCTTCTAGAACTATAATCTAAGATAATAAGGATTAGAGCTTTGGTAAGTATTAACTTTAAGATATCTATTACTATTTTATATTTCTCTTTCTAATAAAAAGAGGTATTCTTTTTAAGTAAATTAGTAAGTAGTTTTATAATAGTTAAATAGTTCTTTATCTAGGATTTATAAAATATTATAATTTCTAGAAAAGCTTTTAATTTTATTAAGTTAGTATAAGTAATCTATTTATAGATCTTAACTATCTTTGCTTCTTCTAGATAATATCTATTAGTACTATAAATATAGCTAATAATTATTACTGCTTTCTGGGCCTATTAAGACTTAACTACTACTATTATATATTTTACTAGCTTTAAATTAACTAGAACCTTATTAATATTTTATAAATATTCTAAAATAAATCTGTGAATTCCTAGATAAGACTTAATCTCTTTTTTATTATAGTGTGAAGTTAGTTCTTTAATAGTAATATTATTAAAAAAGGCTTTATAATAACTAGATATAAGGTTATATAGAATTCTAATTATAACTCTTATAAATTATATAACTAAATTTATTACTCCTTAAGGTAAAGTATATATATATAGTAGTCTAATAGGTGAGGTAAATATAGTTAAGTCCTTACTTATAGGGTTTAAGAGGACTTAGTTATATTCTAAGAAGAAGTCTAAAAGGGATAATAACTAGTATATAGTAAAATCCTCTAAAAAGTTATTTATAGAGGGGAGTAGCACTATATCTTAAATTATAACTATATTTATCTTTATTATAGAGTTAATAAGTCTTATCTTACTATCTTTTTTATATATAAGAAAAAATAGATTATAATATACTATATAACTCTACTCTAGAATTTTCTTTTCTAGTCTATCCTTTAAAATTATAATAATATTCTATTCTAACTCTCTTAATATTAAGATTCCTTTTACTTACTATATTTTATATAGGATTATTTATATTATTTATAGGAGAGTAATAAAAGAGTAGATAGAGCTATAATAAATAAATTTCTAGGCTAAAGCTTCCTCTCTTACTATTAGAATAGCTATAAGAAGCTTTTTTTCTTTAAGTTATAGGTAATTAATAGTTTTTAGGATAGCTTCTAGCTAGATCTTTATAAGTCTTATTTTTAGCTTAATACTTAAAAACTTTAGTATAATTAGACTAGTAAATAGGGTATTAAGATCTAGCTTTATATTTTTTTCTGCTCTTACTTATACTTTTAGCTTTTATTCTGGGTTACTATCTGGAGTTAAACTATCTAATATAGTATTATTAACAGGTTAAATCTTTTTATCTTTTATCTTATATAGTATATTAATATCTTCTATTAGTAATATAGATATTATCTATATAGGTATATATTAATAATAAGAAAAAATAGTATCTATAGCTATAATAACTTTAATTCTTTTTTAATATATTAATTTATACTTTTTCCTAGATATTTTCTTTTTTACTGCTTTTTTCTTAGATCTATAAATATAATACTAATAGTTAATACTATAACTATTATATCCTTTAGTATATTTAGTGTTTATAATTGCTTTATAGATATTATTAAGCTTAGAGATAACTTTTTCTTAGATTATAGTTTCTAGGATTTTATTAAAAATTAATCTAAATTCTTTAAAAATAGTAATAACTTCCTTATCTAGCTCTATTTATTACTTAACTTCCTCTAGTAGGTTATATAAGCTCTTAAATGCTTATTAAATTACTTTAATATTCTAATATACTCTTATACTATTTAGTATTATATCTAACTCTTCTTTATCTTTAACTTTATTAACTTACTAATTATTTCCTATAAATTCTAAGCTTACTACTATATTAGGTCTATTAGTAGTAGCCTCTATTTCCCCTCCTCTATAAAAGATATAAGAGTATATTAATATTATAAAGAGATAAAGTAGTCTATCTTAGTAATAATTTCTAGAAAGTAAGTAGTTAAGTCTCCTATATAGAATAATAATAGGATATTAATCTTAATATTTCTAGATTAAAGGACTCTAATAATCTAGTTCTATATATAATCTAAGATTATTCTAGTCTTTAAGATAAAAGAGGCTTCTAGCACTAAGTTCTTATTATAGGTATTTTCTGGAAAGATAAAGAAGCTAATATTTTAAATTATATTGCTTCTAATATAGATATTATCTATAATTATACCTATAAATTAGGTTCTCTGCTTCTTATTAGTAATTCTATAGATTTCTATATTAGTTCTAACTATATTATTTTATAAGTCTAGGTGTCTAATATATTCTTTACTAATAAGATTAATTACTAAGCTACTATTAATAATTTCCTTAATTAGTATATTTATAGGGCTATAAAGAGTAATTATAATCTACTAGTAGGTTATAATAAAGTTTAGAATAATAATATATTTTAGTAGTAGAAGAAGTATAGAATTCTATTTTTTAGTTATAGTACCTGTTTTAAAGATAGAATTAATTATATAGCAGTTAAACTATATTTACTTAGTCTATAAATTCTTAGATAAGATTATAGAAATAGTAGCTAAAGTTATTTAGCCTTTAAAATAGTTTTTATTATTATTCTATTAGTCTATCTGCTCTTATAGCTTCTTATTACTAGCTTCTATTTTATTAAATTAATCTAGAAGTGTGATATTAGTAGAAATAAAGACCTCTTATACCTTTAAATTATATCTATTCTTATACTTATTAATTATTACTTTAGTAGTATTATAAATTATTCTATTCTAGTCTAGCTAGTTCTAATAAAGAAAGGCTTTAAAAATAGCTACCTTTTTATTTACTCTCTTACTATATAGCTCTAATATAAGTATATAGCTAGTCTATAAATTGCTATATTAAATCTGAGACTTATTTTGCTCTTTTTATTTCTATTATTTAACTAGCTTTTCTAGGATATCCTATAATATAATATTATTAGTATCTTCTTTATTATTAGAAAGTTTAGTAACTTACTAGATAATTTAAATTAGAGGATCTCAGACTATAAGTAGGTCTGCTATTTAGAAGGTCTATTAAATATAAGTATTATAAGGTTTAAAGTAATAGCTTTTAGCTTTTACCTATTTTATAGTAGTAATATTTTTAACTAGATTAATATATTAGTTTCTAGGCTTAAAGCTAAAGAATATTATATTAATAAAGTTATATAACTATATTATATCCTTTTCTTAATCTATAAAGCTAATAGATTACTTAGAGTATAGTCTATTATAACTAATAACTTATATAATCTCTTTTATTAGTTTTAGCTACTACTTTTCTATTATTCTGCTAGTAGCTACTATGCAGTTTATAAAGCTGTTTTTATTAATAAGAATATGCCTTAAAATTATCTAGCTGTTTATTCTCTTAGCTATATAGCTTTTATTAATAATACCTGCTTTAACTTAGATATTAGAATTAAGGGTGCTAATAAAGTAGAAAGATGCTATATAGTAGTAGACTTCTTTCTAGCTAGCTTTAAGGTACTTAATATAGCTAATAATAATATAGGCTACTACTCTATAAAACTAGTAGTATCTAAAAGCCTAAAAAGGTATATATTATTATAGTTTTTTTTGCTAAAAGCCTCTATAGCCTCCTCTTTCTCTATCTCTTTTAAACTTTTAATATTATTAGTAGCTGCTTTAATAGTTACTATAACTAGCTTATAGGTAATAGTATTACTGTTACTAATATTAAGTCTGTATATTATTCTGAGATTATTATTTATATAGTTTAGTAGCTTCTATAGTATTTAAGTTAAAAGTGTTATCTTCTTAGCTAGTAACTCTCTTAATAAGGCTTAGAATATCTATCTTATAGTTAGCTCTGTTAATGTTAAGAGTTTTAAAGTTCTCTATAAGAGAGTTAATAATTAAGCTTATAGTTTATGCTATAGAAGGTTTCTTAGTCTTAGCTCTCTGTTTTATTAGAATTATCTTTATAGAAACTTAAAGCATAGTTATTAGTTTAGACTTAATAAGGTCTAATAGTTATTAAAGTTTCTGCTAAGTAGTAGACTATTTAATTAGAGTATCTTTAACTATAACCTATTACTTTAAAATAACTTTAGTAAGTTAGTAGTTAAGACTTTAAGCTATAGCTCTTATTACCCTTTCTAAAAAATAGTAGTAGGTAATATAAATAAGTTTAGTATCTATAAGTTCTAGATCTCTATATAGAATAGCCCTCTATTAAAGCTAGTAAATAGTAGTAATTAATACTATAACCTATAAAAGGTTATTATTTTTAATATAAGAGCCTATAACTAGGTTTTAAAGATTCTTATTAGAGTTCTGTTAATATTTTAGGTCTATAAATCTAAATTAGTAAAGAAGTTTCTCTTTAGCTTTCTTCTAGGTCTTAGCCTTATTAATATAGGATTACACTATATCTTAATAGTTACTAGAGCTATATATATAAACCTTATTCTTTATATCTCTCTTAGTTTTATAGCAAAGCTTAGAAAGGCTCTTATAGTCTATAATAAAGTCTAAGATATTAGTTCTAATAAACTTAGATATACTAGTAGAGTAAGGAGTTATTATAGCTATAGTAGGATATCTTATTAGAAGGTTAGCTAGAACTATAATATTTTAATTAGTATATATCTTCTCAGATAAATAATAAGGATTAGAGGATAATACTCCTATTCCTAAAGAGAGATTTATAGACCTATCTATACTATTTTTAGAAGCTGGCTATTTTATAGCTTATAGTTATATCTTACTAAATAAAGTTCCTATAAACCTCTTCTTAGACTGCTTTTCCTTATTAGAAGAGGATCTAATATCTAAGTTATTATTTAAATAAAAAGAAGATATAATACTTATAGGGTTATAAATATCAGATTTATTATTATATAGTTAAAGTAATAAAGCTTTCTAAGTGGAAAAGTGAATTTATTATTATAATATTTTTTAAATAGAAAGATAAAGTAGGTAATTATAACTTCTTTAAATAATAAAAAAGGAAAAATAATATAAACTAAATAAATATAAAAAGGTCTCTTAACTTTAATCTTACTACTCTAGGCTTTTATAGATCTACTTTAAGTCTTATTACTTAATATAAAAGGGTCTCTCTAATAATACTTCTATTTTAGAAGACTTTATAGCTTTACTATATTAGAATATCTTAAATATTAGTATTCTTTGCTCTTAGTACTTAAAGCTATACTAGTAAGGGGTTTATTAGTATTTATTTACTAATCTAGTTAATCTTACTATGCTTATTAGCTTAGTAAGACTGCTAATTACTATATTAATCTTAAATATAGCTATCTTAGCTATTCTAGCTATAACTTTGCTAGTTAAATAATAGTAGTATTAAAAGTATATAAGAGAGGGGGAAAGGGAGTATACTTACTAGAACCTGCTAATAGTATATAAAAGGGAGTATATTAGGGTTTTTATTATTCCTACCTTAATTCTAAGAGAATATATAGCTATTACTATTCTTATAAACTAAGATAGGCTTATAAATATCTTTCTCTATCTTTCTATATTAGCTGTTAATTATATTATTATTCTTTATTATTTATAGATTTTTTAGATATATTATTATATTTAAAGTGAATTAGATATATATATATATATATTAATAGCAGGGATATATAGATATAATAAAGGCACTCTACTCTCTAAGAAGCCTTTAAAGGCTATTAAAAAGAGTAAAAGAATCTACCTCTAAGCACTATTAATAAAAGCTAGGGCTATAAGAGCTAAAAAGGATAGCAAATAATATAACTCTACCTATAAATAGGCTAGAATAATAAAAATAGGCTTAAAAGATATATAAAGTAATTTGCAGATCTAATTAAAAGAGATCACTAAAAATAAGTATAAATTTGCTGAGAAAATCCTAAAAAACCTGAGAATTAAGTATTAAGGTATTAATAATAATTATAATAAGTTCTCCTTGCCTCTATGCTCCTCCTCCCTCCTTTACTATAGTTCTTCTATAATAGACCTATATGCTAAGAGGGCTCTCTTAGAAATTGCACTGCTAAGTCCTACTTATCCTATTCTAATATCTACTATATTACTTATATAAGTTACTAATTTATATATACTATAATTAAAACCTTTTAAATTCTATATTTCTTTAAGAAATAGTAATTTAGTAAGTTTTAGTTAGGTTATAGATATTAGTTTCTAATTAATAATATTCTTATTAGCTCTATTATTAATAAGTATAGTTTCTATTTTCTAGCTATTTATAATCTAGATTTATATAATTACCTTAATATAAGATAGTTATATTATATTCTATTAGATTATATAAATAGTTATCTAGTTATTATCTAGTAGTTATTTACTTAAATAGAGTCTTTCTTTATATTAAAAGTAGCTATATTTTTTATAATATAGATATCTTAGCAAAATATATCCTTTTTTACTATAGTTATAGTAAATAGTTTTCTTCTTAGAATCTTAAAAGGTATTTTTAGATTATTCTAGATAAGCTTTAGTTAGGTTTTAGTTAGATTTACTTTAATTTCCTTAAATAATATTATTTAAATTTCTAATATTATAATTCTAACTTATATTTTAAGCTTTTTATTACTATATTTTAGAATTAGATATCTAGTTTCTTACTAATATTTTATAGAATTAAAGGTTAATTATAAACTTAGTATTTCTTACTTTAATATTAAAATTAAGTTAAGAGAATAGTAATCTATTTACTATTATATAATATTAAAGTTTTAAATTTAGCTGTATTACTATATTAGCTATCTAGATCTTTTCTAGTTATTAATATAAACTTTTTACCTTAATTTCTTTATAATAGTTAATAAAGCTTTAATAAAACTATTTTAGATATTAATAAGCTTATTTAAGCTAGATTTATATATTAAGAGTTTAGGATCTCTTATTAATAATACTATAAGCTAGCTAGTTTTTTATAGCTATCTATATAATATCTTTTATTTTACTTTTATATTTTATTAAGAAATATAAAGTTTATTATTTAGCTACTAAGCTCTCTAAGTATTTAGTAATATATAGTATTTATTTTATATTAGTAGTAATTTTATCTATAAAGAAATATATATTAAGGTTAAATATAAACTAATTATAATTAGTCTAAGTATCTCTTTTATATTTAAGAGTAGAAAGATACTTTTTCTAAAGCTTTAATTAGTACTTTTTTAATTTAAAGCTATTAATAACTATTTAGTAGATAGTAATAAGGTTTACTAAAACTAAAAGTTAGCTAGTTTTTAAAGCTTTTAGATATTCTTATTTATATTTTAATTAGATTTTCTTTTTCTCCTCCTTAATAGGTTAATTTAGTTTAGCTTCTATTAGCTAGTTAATTAGTAAGTTATTAATACTCTAGTTATTATTCTATTTAGAAAGTATTTTATTCTATAATATCTTATTCTAAGTTTAACTATTTAAAAGGTTTTATTTTATAAAAAAGCTTTTAGATAGTAGGTTTAACTTTCTAAAAAACCTTTAAATAGATATTATTATTATATATTATATTACTTTAATAGTTTATATCTCTATTAATATAGATAGAGAGAAGAATATATTATAAATATATAGTATAGAGTAAAGAAGTTAGTATAAATAGATATAACTAAGAGTAAATACTTTTTTTAGGCCTCCCTAAAAACCTAAAAGTAGGGGCTAGAGCCTATTTAGAGAGCTTCTAGTAAGCACCTAGTATCTCTCTGCTATTAGAGTTATCTTTCAGACTACTCTAACTAGCCTGCTAAGCCTCCTTATAGAGCCTTAAGTCCTTGTTCCAACTGCAACCTCATCCTAGCTCGTGACACAGAGGTTGTTCGGGGTGACAAGTGCCCACTTGGTGGCCGGGAAAGCGACGTTGGGGGCTCTCTTGGAGATTGGGATGAGCAGATCGGTGTTGACATAGGTCTTGCCGAGGGTGCCATTGGGCTGTGCGGCATTGGTTGGGCAAGTTCCCTTTCCAGCTCTGCCATACTTCTCCGCGCCGGGGGCGGCGGCGGCGGCGGCAGAGAATAGCAAAGCACTTGTGATGAATGAGGTCTTCATGATGTTGATCAAGCTTCAACTTGCAAACAGGAAACGGGGTTTGAGCGAGTGGTTTTGCAGCGAAGTTGAGAGCAGAGAATGACGGAGGCTGAAGACAACACAATCAGAATGATGATTACGACTTGCTAAGAGCGATGGGAGAAGCGTGTTTATGTATTACTGTTCACATCGCGAGATGACATCGTTGTCTGGTCGTTTAGCTTGGAGACGACCTCGGGCATCCACTACCGCAGCTTACAACCTGAGGGATTGGGGATCTCAGGGGCGTCGACGCGGACCAGCTCTGCTGCAAGGCAATGGCTCGTTCTAGAGCGAAGGAACATCGCTTCTGTTTTGCGGATTAAACAAAGAAGGAAACACGGGTTTTCAAGCTGGGCTAGTACCTGTCCCGCTTTGGCAATTCTTCTGGAAGATCCTCCTAGTCTGTAAGATTTTAAACTACCTTGGGTTCATGTTCTTCAAGCACTACCCGCACTGCTGTCCGGGCACCGGAAAGGTGGCACACTTAGCTTCCACATAAAATGTCGTGGTGAAATGCTATGGTAACGCTCCTGGAGTCCAAGCATCAGAAAGGCTTAAGCTCCCTGTCATCGATATTGGGGAAGTCCGATGAAGAGTTCTTAATTGCTTTCCCCCCTGGTGGGCTTTCTTTAAGGGATGAATAAACGTATAGGCGTCTGTGGTGATCTTCATGTCCACATTGCAGGTTTATTGTTTCCACCTGTTGCATGACTGGACTTGACTCAGCGCTGCAAGCCAGACATTATTAGGCGAGGCGCGCTAATTCATCGCGAGGCTCTCCACGTAACTTGTAACCGAATGCCTTACAATACCTAACTAGCGATTCAACCTTGCTGCATGGATGCACGATGACTCGGCTTACCAAAACCAAGAGAAAGGATGATTACTAGTGTGTTTTGCCTCTTGCTAGATGCATATCAGTGATTCGACTGCTACGTTGACATCAAAACGGAAAGGAAAATGCCGAATGAGGATTACAGTATGGAAGGTATCTCACACCACATTGAGATATCAGCTTTAACCAGCCTGGCGCAAACCTTTTCCCAATAAACAAAGTAAATCCAGCATTACCGTGCCACACTCCTTCGATCAGAGTTTAGCGCATAGTCTTCCAGGTGTTCTTGTAGATTCACTTGTGGCAGAAATTCGTGTCCCCTCTTTATATTCAGAACTCATTGCAGGATCCATGGAAGAAAGTCTCTCAAGATTGCAGCGAGCCTAGGGTTGGGCTATTTGCCCAATATCGTTGCACATAAGAAGATGAATTTCCTGCACAGCCATAGCCAAAGCAGGAAAGGAATACATGGCTTTTCCAGTTTGCAACTGCGTCGACTGAATTTGGAAGGGAAAGACACCTCATGTGATACAGAAACCTCTCAGATCACAGACTTCTTTCTCGGTCCGAAAAAGCCAGCTAAGTCTTCAAGCTTTCAATAACTTAGCAAGTGAACTTGGCTGGTCCCGGGATCATATAGTTTGTCACAACGGGATAGTTAATGTTGATCGTGATGCCGGTGTCAGTTCCCTGGTTTACAAAAGTAAGAACTGGCAGCATGAAGAGCAATCATTTCAGCCCGTAAGAGATATTGACCGTTTGCGATACACTTTGATCAATGATGACGTTTTCCGTACCCCAAACACCGTTGCTTAGTCCGTCTTCCTGGATCTTGAACCAGCCAGCACCAATGCCGGTATCGGTTTTGGCGTCGCTGACTTTCTTCAGGTATGCGAGAGCCGGCCCCTGGTGACTGGCGTCCATCACGTCCTCGGGACCGCTCGTGAGGGTGTGGCGCCAGATGGCGGTAACAGTCGACCCGGCGGTAACAGTGATGACCTTGTCGGTCGTGTTCGTCGGGTTAGGCGGGCCTTTGCATGCAATGTACTGAGAGGCAACGTCTGTCTGAGGGCCATCGTACTCCGGAGTTCGCACCATCCGCCCCGAGGGAGACGAAAATGGTGTGGTCCTGGGCAAGACCGACGACGGTGAAAAGGTCGAGAAGCTTCATATCGAAATTTAGTGGCGACCCGTTTTCTAAGAATTGAGAGCAAAGCATACGATCAAGGTCTTCTTTAATACTAATAACAGAAATGTGAGAATGCCGCGGCCCGCACGGCATATTGCTTGAAAAACTAAGTCTTCGCCGTCAAAGGATCTGGCCACGTGCAAGACCGCGGCATGTAGACGCCCGTCGCCCATCAAGGCATATGGTATGGAGGCGATGAGCCTAGGTTGAAATACAGCTTGGGTGAGTAATAATTTCAACATTGATGTTGCTGAGTTGGCTTGGCGGGGTTGTTTCGTCGGGCATTTAAATTGAGGCTCGATAAATGCCGCGAATCACTTGGCGATCAAATCATACCGCACTATTATTGGCCCTGTGATCGCTGAAGGCTATGCCAAATTGATTCTCAGATGTATTGCTCAGTACTTTAACAATGAAAACCCAACGGCTGGTACTGGCTTTTGATCTATGGGTCAATATGCGTCGTATCAAGGGTGAGATGTTGACGCCTTTTTTAAGGTATTTCATCTTCCCAGTTCAACTCGCCTAAAAACAGACAGCTGGTGCTTCTTCCCGAGGAGTCTCTGCGTGAAGGTGTTATTTGCTATGAGCAATAGGCAAGGGCCAAGTGTGAAGGTTCATAAACGTTATCATTGCAGTCGGTCTTGTCGTCGTAAGTTTCCTAGTCTCATTGCTATCGTCTGCCGGATCCGTGAGCGACGCGGTCTACAACCAAACCACCGACAGTGCTCCCAACAATGTGTTCCAAGCTTTTGTGTTTTTTCTCGTTGTTCTTCCCAGCGACCGCGTCGATGGCCCCCGCTCCAGCTGCAGCTGTCATAACTCTTGCTTTGCGGTCTCTGTCATGACGCGATAATCCGGCTTCAATGATACCGGCGCTGGCGGCGGCAATCGCAGCCTGGCTCCAGTTGGGACCTGAGCTTGACCGTCTTCTTTTGCTGTGGTCACGATGACGATGGCGGTGATGGTCTACATCCCTGTGATCGTGCCGGTGTCCATCGTAGTAACCGGCCTCTTGGGGAGATGGTCGGGAATGGGGCCGTCTCTTTTCGTAGTAGTAGTCTCTGCTTCTCGGGCGGTGTCGGTCGGCCTCGTAGGCCTCAACTTGACCTCTTCGATCGGGGTATTCGTATCTTCTTTCGGCAACATGCACCGCGTCCCTGTCTCTCACTGGACTATATTCCGTCCGTTCCGCGGCGTAATTTGCGTAGGTCGGGGAATGGCGGCGATGGGGAGGGAGGTCGTCCCGGTAATCGTACCGGTGATTCATTTTGTGACAACGTGTCGAAGTTTTCCTCTACACTGAGGAGGTTTGGCATCCAAAACGAAAGGATTTAACTAATGATCAATATCTAGGTTAGCGTTTTTATATCTGGTTCAGTGATTCAAGGCAGGCACTTAAAAACGAGACCATGCAAAGTCCTTACATCTTCGTTTCGACACCATGTTGCTGAAATTGTGGAGTGACCGGGTCACATTGCCACCAAAGGGTGGCTTTTTGGGGGAATTTGTGATGTAAAGCCCCTTGGTAACCTCACAATTCCATTCGAAAATGATCTTGAGCCAATTATTCGACTCAGAGATATCCACGTCCCCAAGTGATGAGTGGATCATCCGTTCATGTGACTCGAGAGTCGTCGCAAAAACTGGTCAATTATCACCTGCAGGATCGAACTGTTTTCCAGGTTTTCGAGTCGCCGCAGCTACCGAAAGCCGTTCACGGTTACGTCAACATGATTTCCAGTCGGCCGCCCCAATGGAGCCACTTGACTCTGCTGACTCAAACAGGTTGACGGGCAATCAAGGGCGTACTCAATATCGGAGGGGATACTCCGCAATTCTATCAGTATCGTTGAGAATCGGCAGACCGCTTTGGCCGCTGTTTTTGAAAGTGACAAGGAAGGAGAGAAGGTCACCAGCAGAAGACTTCGGTCGAGATCTTCGCTAATCGTATTACTTTGTATAATGATTGCTCAAGACAGGCGACGATCGAAGTTGAGTTGTTGCATCCGAGTGATCTCGAATCAAGAGGTTAACGCTGCAGAACCTTTTCTGATGAGGCGGCAGCGCAATGACGGGTGAGTCGCGAGTCGATTGAATGCGAGCTATCGGAGTGAGCTCCGGTGGGTGGGCCGACATTGAAGACCGGGGTGCGACCCCGTCACCTTGGGCTCGTGTGTGCTGACTGGGATGCCAGCGTCCAGTCCGGTCCGCCGGCTAGGAATGGGTCATATGCTACGTATTGTCAGACTGATCGATTGTATTTCCGGTACTTCCACATCACGAACAACTTCTTCTCATCATCTGACAAGCAAATTATGGTATGCGGGTATCTCATGATTATGCGGCTCTAGATCTATATTGGATATGCTCACTGCGTTTTAGCCTTGCCGACCTACGCGCCCTGAAAGTAATCCCACGAGTCCCGACCACTGTGAGTGTTCGGCATCTGCATCGCTTGCCCAGTCTTTGATTTCGTCATAACTTCATGCATCGCAAAGGCTTGTCCATATTACCGACAGTCTATTGGGTCCCGCCCACGATTGGGCCCGGGCTGGTGGTGATTGTCCCCCCTTGGGTTGACAGAAAGTCGAGGATCAGCTTCGAGGGAGGTCCGCAGGACGCGGACGGATTGCTTCGTGTTGGCGCAAAAGACATCGTGTTTCGAAACTCTTCCGCAAGCTCTTCAGACTCCGTTATGCTCAGACACTCTTCCAGCCTAGCAACATCTTGGGTGTCGGTCTCTCGAACATGTGCGGCCATGTCGACCCACAAGCCTTTTAGTTCGAGTTCGAAACGGGCATCGTCCACCGGGATTGCCTTCAATTTGCAGATCTTGTCTTTCAACTAGTTCACGGCAAAAAGTCAGCTTTCCAGCTCTTCGGGGGTCGTCGCAACACGGGAAGAATCCTACACTCATGCGGTCCGCGTGGTTTTTCTTGCATCGTGAGGGACCGTCGAAGAGCTTGTCTCCCAGTGCCGGTAGGAGAACCTTCTCCTCGCTGATGCAGTGCCGTGCGAGTTCAAGAGCTAATTCGTTTCGCCAGAAGAGCTTGTCTTCTTTGTTGGAGGCTGTGAGGATGTATCGATATGCCTGTTCGATTCGTCTATGGTCTTGCTTGATGGCTTCGGAGAGTTTCGTTGACATGGTTGCGAGTAAGTATCCCGGTCAATGCTTTCGTTAGATTCGACTTGAATAGCGAGGAAAATGGTGATGAAAGGTTTCATAAAACTGTTAGTGTGTTGATAGGCACCTGCCATCCATAGCAAGAAGGAGACCCCTTGGATCTTTAAATATGTGTTTCCAAGAATGACGTTTTGTGGCGTCTCGCTTGGGGTCTTGATGTGACACCTGAGCGAAACTCCTAATGGGTTTCTCTGGGGGTCGGGCTGTTTGCTCAGACAAGGGACCCCAAGGGAGACGCCTCCGTCAAAAGCAGCTATTGGGGCTACAAGCTGCAACATCCCGTAACAGCAAGGGAGAGATCTGTGGGGTGTTTGCGCGTTTGGGCCACAGCTTTAGCACCGACCCCCGGTGCGGAGGGGCCCGGACAGCCGCTCCGGCGAACGGGGGTGGATCCACAACATGAGCGGCACGCCAAATTTCCCATTCCGGCGACCCAAGCAGCTGATCCGGCACAGCATCCTGGATGGCGCTTTTCGCCTGGCGTTTGACAGCCGAGAAGTGTGATTTGTGCCTTGCTTGACTCCCCAGCCTTTATTTATTTCCCGCCACCTGATCATCATCGCGTCACCCTTTTCCGTTTTCAGGCGTCCAGTCGATGTTCAGGTCACACCACGTGAGTTGAACGTGAATGTTAGTAATAGGTCTATTAAAGGAGCAGGATGTGAAATGGCAGAGGATTGGTCTTCGGGCCCTGTTCATATTCATTTCGATCAGCAGGATCATGCAGAATCAAAGTAATGCTCGTGCTCCGCAGGGGCTTACGCACTCTCGCGGCCAACGCTCTGTTGGTAGCCGGAGATCGACTGGTAGTCTAAAGTATCTCGACCGATCACTTGAGGCACTGCCTTGGCGATACTGTTCAAGGGGCTTGCCAAGGACAGAATGTCTCACTATTGAAGCCATTCGCTCCTCCTACACAACAAGCTCAGGGGATGAAGTTATGAACAAATCCAACCGTTCCCCGACATCTTACATGATTGCGGCACTGTGGCACAAACTGATTCACGTCGAGATACCTTGTGCGAGCTGTCTCGTTCCCCGATGAGACGCATTTCCTGTCGCCCGACCGCGTGTTAAGAGTAAGACGGCTGAGCTGCCCCTAAGAAACCCCGTCAGAACACACGTGTTCTCTACTCACCGGTGTTACACGGCCTCAATATGACAATATCGCCTCCTAAATCCTTCCGCGTTCCAAGAACCTGTTTGGAATATCAACATGCTTGCAGCGTAAATACTCAGCCACGTTCTTTCCCAGAAAATCATAAGATGAGCTAGACGTCACCCCCCGATCGAGGTGGTCTTTCAGCAGGAAGTGCACAGCTGGGCTAAAGTCAGCGAGATTTAGACCCTGGTGATACAGCCCAAGTCTACTGACCATGTAGATGCGGGAGCTCAAATCGGTAGATGGGTTTGCCCTGGTCGTCCTCGCCCAGAAGCTCTCGAACCTTGCCGACAGTCATCAGAGACCTCAGCCAATCCCATTCATCGGCATGCCGCACATAGAAGCCGACGTTGCTATCCGATCCCTTGTCACCTGATCTCGCATGCACGACATGCCCTAGTGGTGCTCGAGTCATCGGTCCGAGAGAAGCCGCGTCGACGGGATCCCTTGTTTCGTAAGTCGGCTGTTCGTGTACGAACTCCACAGTGTCGGTCGGCGGGTCGATCTCGACCTTGTCCCCCTTCCAAGGCAGATGGCAAACGTGCTTAGCGGCGCTTTGTGGTATTATGCTGACCCAGTACTCATAGTACTCCCTCGGAAATGCCTGTCTCGTGTCCATGTGAAATGTCGCCCCGGGGTAGCTCTGCATGATGTTGTCAACGATGGGCTTGAGGAATTTCAAGGGTGACAAGGGCTCCTCGCTACGCGCTTGGGCAAAGATGCGCAGATCGACCGTTGCGGCGTCTTGGTTCGATGGGTTTTCCGGGCACGACCCATTGGTGCGGAACTTGAGACAGGAAAATTGCGACTCGTCCAACACGTGTCGGAGTTGTCGTTCGAATAAAGCTGCCTTTTCTGGGATATCAAGTCCACAGAGGAAGTAATGGGCCTCGGCTTGGTAACCACCTTTGGCGGTGATTCCGACTTTGGTTGTTGGAGGAGGTTTGATGTGGGCGACGTTGAAAATGCGGCTGCGAGGCTGTCAATGATTGTCTCGTACAAGCAAGCTCGAGACGGAATTCCTTACATCCGGTTTTCTCCCACTCGCTCCATCTTGATGTTGTCGAGTACGGCCACAACGTCAGAATTGTAGTAGTAAGGCCCTTGGATTTCGTACAACAGCTGAGCCTTACAGGTGTCCGGAGTCACCATACCACCTTTGCGAGACTGCTTGTAAACTGTGAACTCTCCTGTCCCGTCAACAGCTGCGATTGGGAAGCCAAGGTCGACCGAGGTGCCGGGGAGGCTCTTGAATCCGGAAAAGTTGCCGCCGGTGGTGTAGGTCGTGCACTCAATGAAGTGACCAGCGACCAGCGCATGCGCAAGCTGCGAGTAGTCGTTTCTTTTCCAGCCATGATGGTAGGCTGCACAAGCAATGGTTGGCGAGGCATCAGCGACGCGTCCACACAAGACAATATGGGCGCCCTGCTTGAAGGCTTCGACGATGCCCCAACATCCAAGATAAGCTTGCGCATAGATGGGCTCGTAAGCCCATTCCTTGATATTCTCGCCTGTCATTATTAGCACCGCGCTTTTTGGAGGGGGG
>JAVHLV010000578.1:0-26142 GCA_036785495.1 Colletotrichum neosansevieriae
ATTTAAAAAGATTATAATAAGTAATTCTTTAATAAGTAGCTTAATTAAATAGATATTTAGTAATAATATTCTTATTTACTAAATAAGGTAATTAGGTATTTAGATTTATAAATTAGGTAAAGAATAAAGCTTTCTAATTATTATTAAATTATTAATTCCTTAGACTATCCTAGCTTTCTTTAAGTAACTAGAGGTATATTTTAATCTCTTTATTCTCTTTATTATTTATTATTAAATTATCTTAAAGCTTATTTTTAGTTTCTTTATATTAAGTAAGAAATTACTAATAAGTTATTTTTAAAGTATCTTAGATCTATTAATTACTTTAAAAATAAGAATATACTTTATTCCTCTCTTTTTATATATAGTTTCTTAAATAGTATCTTATATTTTTATAGATATAATATTTCTATTCTTAAAAATCTTACTATTACTTTATATATTTTATTTAAAGTTTTAATATAAACTAAAATAGCTAAATTAAGTATTCTAGCCTTAGCTATTATATTTATAATCTATTTAGTATTACTTAGCTTAGTAGTAAGGTTATAGAGATAACTTAGTACTTATCTATTAAACTATTAATATAGTTTACCTTAAAGCTCTAGATATAAAGCTTTATAAGATTAATAATAAGTTCTATATTACTTTTAAAATATACTCTACTTCTATAAATAATAACTTATATACTTTAATAATAATATATATAAATAAGTATACTAAGATTATAAAGATATTCTAAAGTATACTAAGTATACTACTTAACCTACTAAGTAATATAGAGAGTAGTACTATTTTTATAAGCTAGTAGTAAGCTAGAATATTACTAATATAAAGAGAAGCTATAGTAAATATACTTCTCTTAAAATAGTATACTATAAAATAGCTTTACTTAGATCTTAAACTAGAAGTAAAAGAGATTAAAATATCTTATTTCTTACTTAAAGAGCTTAGAATTATCTTTATTACTAAGATCTATAATAAGCTAGCTTCTACTAAGAGTTTTAGTAAATTACTTAATATATATACTACTTTTATAAGCTACTTTAACTTAAAAAAACCTAATTTAGGCTTTATAGACTACTTTAGATACTTTCTTTCTAGTATAATACTTAAGAGGATTTTTAGCTATCTTTATAAATAATACTATAGATAGACTCTATAAAACTCTAGCTATATTTAATAGATCTTTATAGATTTACTAGAAAATAGTATTAAAAATTATAAAATACTAAAGAATAAAGTATAATATATATAGGAGATAGTAATATCTCTATAATAAAGCTATATTTATAATAACTATATATATATAGAGTAAATTATAAAGAAGTCTTAGAAGAGTAATTAGCTTCTATCTAACTATAGCTATAGTAGATACTATAATAGTAGCTAAGATAAGTATAGTAATAATAATAGTAATCATAACTAAGAGTAACTCTTTAATAATATCTCTTACTATATTATTAACTAAGCTCTTCTTAAAGATAATAGCTAAATAGCCTAGTTTATTCTATAGTATTTATATTCCTTAAGGAGCTATATACTCTCTTTAATATATTATTCTAGATAACTATAGAGCTCTCTAAGTTACTATTAATAAGAGAAAGCTAGTTTTATATATTTTTATATACTTATATAATAATAAGGTAATTAAGGTTAGTAGGATAAATATACTAATTATTAAGAGAGGTATTAATATTATTTAAGATATATTTAAAGATACTTTAATAAGTAAAAAGAGTACTATAACCTTAAATAATATTACTATTATTAAGAATATATATATTAATATAATCTTAGAAGCACTTCTCTTTAAAATAGATATTTAGTATAATAGCTATAACTTTACTCTATAATATAATAAGCTAGGTAAATCTATTTATATAATATAGCAACTAGATAAGAGTAACCTAGTCTTTTTAAATATAACTCTATCTTTACTTATTTATCTAGTCTTAGTATTTCTATTAATAATATAGATATTATAGCTTCTATAAATAACTAGAAGTTAGTATATCTTTTATATTACTATATAGCTAAAAGGTTTAATAATTAAGCTTATAGTTATAACACAGCCCCCTATAAAAATAACTATAATAAATTTACTTAGTTTATAGATATAATTCAGAAAACACTATAGAGATACTTTAATCTATACCCTCTACTAGTCAAAAGTAATAATATAGAAACTCTATATATTTCTATTAGTAAGTAAACCCTTATATAAAGTTAGATATATACTCTAGCTAAATAGACTAGTAGAATAGTAATAATATAAATTACACTATATTATATATAATAGAGCTAATTATATTAGAGCTAAGTAGGCTACTAAGGCTCTTATAGTAGTATCTTTACTAAACCTTTTAGTAAGGTACTATAAAAAACGCCTAAAAGGTAAACCTTTTAGTAAGGTATTATATATATAAGAGATAACTCCTTAATCTCCTAAGAGGTTCTTATAGCTAGAAGCATAAAAGGCTTTACTATAAGTAGGGCTTTATATCTAGCTCTCTTTCTTATCCTTATTAACTTATAATAAATTCTCTAAGATATTAATACTATACTTAGTATATTAATATACTAGATATATATAAGATATATCTATTAATAATAATAATATAAACTAGATTACTATAAAGTTTAGTATTAATATAATTAATAAAAACTCCTTCTTTAACTAATCTAGTCTATATAGAGAGCATATTATTAATATATCCTTTAAGATAGCTTACACTAATACCCCTATAGAGAATATCTATATATATATTTAAAGTATATAGAAATAAGTAAATATAGTATTAAAAGTTAAATAGATTATTACACACTCTATCTATTAGCTCTTCTTTAAATAGGCTCTCTATAATACTAAGGCAGAGGCAGCTCTATAGAGATTAGTAAGTATAGCTTATACTAACTAATAGAGAGAGCATTACTAATAATAGTATAGCTGCTAGTAGATAAAGCAGTAATAAAGATAGCATTAGTAGTATAGATAATAGATAAGAGGATAAGTTAATAGTTTAGTATTCTACAGTAATTAAGTAATTAAAAACTATATTATTATTAAACTGTAAAGTTAAGAATTATAAAGCTATTTAGTAAAATAGATATATATAAGTATAGCTATAGTTAGAATAGGACTATGTAACTAAAGGCTATATATATTATTAAGAGGCGCATTATAGAGTTAGAAGGTCTGTTATAAAGTGGGTAAAATCACTATATAGTAGCTAGAGGCTAAAGGTTTAATAATATATAACTATAGTATCTCTAAGCTAGTTATTTAGGCTAGAGTACTCTTAAATACTTTATATATAATATTAAGGAAATAAGAGTTAAAACTCTATTATATATTTAATATAAATTCTATACTTAAGTATATACTTAGTATGTTATCTGTCACACATATAGGTGCAGGGCAAGTGGAAGGAAGTCGTCTATTATAGCAGAAAAGAGAGTGGCTACAGACAAGGGTCTATATATAGAGCCTCGCAGTGCTTAGAAGCGCGCAGAGCGCACAGAGAGCAGCGCTAGTAGTGCTGAGAGCTCTAGAGGAGGTCTAGGCTATATAACATACCTTCCTAGAAATAGCAGAGCATAGCAGAGCAGAATATACAGAGCAGGCTGCATAGAGCAGGCTATATAAAGATAGTTCTAAATAGAAAAGAAGCTATCTATAATAGAGTATATATAATACTTATAGCATATAGCCAGATATTAGCAGCATAACAGGGGGCCACCTCTAGTTATTACTAAAGAGGCTTATTAAGCATATAAGCCTAGCAAATATATATTATACTAGCTTATAGGTATAGTCTTTAATAGTATAATATACTTAGAAAAATATACTATTCTATAGATATAGTCTTTAGTGCTATAGTACTAGCTTATAGGTTAATCATAAAGTAATAAAGGAAAAGATTAAGTATAATAAAAGGGTTTTAAAGCAGCCTTTTAATACTTAATATTTATAGATAGTTACTACTAATTATAGTACTATCTAGCAGCTTAAATATTACTAATAAGAGTATACTACTTATCTATTTATAAGTGCTCTTTAATATCTTTAGTATTCTCAGAATTAATATAGATATCTCCCTTATTAGTAAGCACTTTTCAGAGCTAGTAGCACTTAAGTAGGAGCTACTTATAGTAGAAACTATAGGGGTATTTCTACTCTAAGTATTCTGGTAGGTATTAAGACTAAAGATCCCTATTAGTAGAGTTCTAGCTCTTAGTAGAGTATATAGAAGAGAGTTTAGTATTATTAAAGCAGCTTATAAGTAAGGTATAAATACTATAATCTTTTAGGTAGTTACTAATAGAGTAGTTATAGTTATAGAGGATAGCTATAAATACTCTTCTATACTTAGTAAGTAGCTAAATAGGTATTCTAGCCTGCTTAGCAGCTAGTAATATAAGTTATATATAGTTCGCCTAGTCTGAGAGGTAGTATATAGTAATATTAAGAAATAACTTAATACTAAGAGTGCTAATAACCTCTAGAGCATTATATATCTTAGCAGTCTATAATATAGTATACTACTTATTATATTAGTATATAGGCTATATAATATATATATAGAGTATCTAAAGGTACTCCTCCTATATAGTAGCCTCTATAAAACTAGTAGTAGGGCAGAGATAGTAGTAAAGAGTTCTTATAAGCTCCTAAATAGATATCTTAGTATCCTTATTATATATAATCATAAGCTATATAGCAGTAAGTATATTAAAGTTAACTAAAGTAATAATAAAGTTATATATATAGTAGTAACTAGTACTAGCCTCTTCTAATTTAGTAGTAGTAAGCTTCTAGTTATAGTAGTATATAATATACTCCTCCTAAATATCCTCTAGAAGTACTAGAAGTAATAGAGCAGGTTTAGGTAACTCTTTAATTAATATATATATATTATAGCAGGCAGTTTAGCATATATACTATATCTAATACTTAGCCTCCTAATAGGCTTATAAAGCAGCTTATTAATACTTTATAGTACTTTTAAGTATAGGAGGTTAGGTTTACTCTAGTAATAGCATATTAAGTATATTAAGAGATAGGTTAATATACTTCTAGATATAGCACTAAATAGCTTAGTAATAAAGAGTAAGCTCCTAGTAAGGCTAGTTATATAGATAAGTAAGCTTCTAAGTAATAATAAAAGGGGTAGAGATTATTATAAATATATAGGTTTTTAGAGTATAATATATATAGATATAAAAAGAGCATATAAGATTAACTCTCCTATACCTATAGGTAATAGTTAGGAGTAAACTAGGTAGTTAGCAGAGTTAGGCTTATACCTATTATATATATAAATATAGAGTAAGTGGGAGGAAGTTGTCTATTATAGCAGAAAAGAGAGTGGCTACAGATAAGGGTCTATATATAGAGCCTCGTAGTGCTTAGAAGCGTGTAGAGCGCGCAGAGGGCAGCGCTGGTAGCGCTAAGAGCTCTGGAGGAGGTCTGGGCTACGCGACATTATCTTATATAATATATCTAAAGCTAGATATCTTTATCTTTATTACTATATAGCTTAGAATCTTTTTAATTACTAAAGGCTCAGTAAACTATATACCTAGATACTTCTTATTAAATATAATTATAATAAAAAGCTTCTTAGAATTCTCCTAGTATTAAGAAATATAATAAAATATTTAAGGTACTCTAGATATTTAAATACTAAATATAAAGATAATAGAGCCTTATTATCTATAAAATCTACTATAATATTAAGTATATTATTATTATTATATAAAGCTTTACTCAGTATAAATAATAAGTAGAAAAGCTTAGAATAAATTTTAAGCTCCTATCTATAAATACTAAGAAGCTAGTAAGTAGTAGAGAGTATACTAGGTTATAAATTATTATAAAAGTACTTATAGTATTAATAGCTACTTACTTACTAAAATACTTTATCTTAGAGACTTAGAAAGTAGTAGCCTTTATTTTTAATACTAGTTTATATACTAGTTTATATACTATAAATAATTAGTAAAGCCTTATTAAGATAAAACTTAAGTAGTTCTAGAACTACTTTTAATAATAATAACTAGACTTTATACTTATTATATACTATAATCTATACTCTTATTAAGGAGGCTTATATATTTATAACTATAAAGCTTACTCTCTAAAAGGGAGTTATAAAAAGGTATTAAGAGATATTATAATAAAGTTAACTCTAGAACCTATCTTAAATACTTTATAGAATATATACTAAAAATATATAATCTATATAGAATCTAGGTTTTTATGCTTAACTAGATTATTATTATATATAATATATACTTTAATAAGTTAAGATTCTACTCTCTAAATAATATAAAGAAAGCTATAAATATCTTAAATATCTAGATAATTATTAATAAGGTTAAGATATTTATAAAATTCTCTAATATAGTTTTTAAAACCTTAAAGATACTTCATAAAGTAAATAGTAATCTTATTATAAATAAGTAAACTATTAATAAGCTTAAGTTCTCTATACTAACTATTTTCTATAGTTTAGAAATACTTTATATTACTACTAAGATATAGTTTAAGAATATATTAGCTAGAATATAGAGAGAACTACTTACTCTTAAAGGAACTTTTAGTTCTAGAAATATACTAAAATTAAGTTTAAACTCTTTAGTAATACTAAAGCCTTATTTTAAAGTATATAGTATTAGTACTAAGAGTATAATCCTATCTCTATCTATTTTAGATACTTAAGAACTAGCTACTTAAGTATCTATAAAGTAGAAGAGCTTATAATAATCTAGATAAGACTTCTCCTTAGTAGCTAAAATAGATTTCTAACCTATCTATTATTAATATTAATAAATTAACTATAAGTCTCTAATATAATAAAGTACTAGAGAGTAATACTTAAAACTTCTTATAACTCTTTATTTAGAAAAGGGCTTACTAAATAACTACTAAAATGCTTTTTTTATAATCTTTATACCTACTTACTATAAAGCTATTATAAAATATACTCTTATATATAAAACTCTATACTTTATTATTATAATATATCTATAAAATAACTCTAAGATATTTCTAAATACTAAGTAGAAAATAATATACTTTATAAAAAACCTCTTAAAGCCTCTAAGTAACTTCTTTAAAGTTAGAAAGCTAAGAAAACTACTTTAAGATATATTTTAAGAAGCTATAAATAAGGAAATTAATTAGCTTATAACTAAGAGAATTTAGTATATTATTAACTAGTCTAAGATATACTTAAAGCCTCTTTTCTTAAAATAAGTATATATCTAGAAGTTCTAAGATAACTATCTTAAAGCATATAAAGTATAAATCTATATATAAAATACCTTATTTCTTAACTTAACTTATATTATTATATTTATAGTCTAAAGCCTATATATAGTAATAGTACTTATAGCCTAGTTTAACTATAAATACTCTAATTTAATATTATTAATATATTCCTAAATATAGATATTAACCTAAAGAGAACTAGTTACTTATTACTTTCTAGATAGCTTTAAGTAAGTTAGTAAAGTTATAGAGCTTAATAGAGCTCTATATAGCTTAAAGAATATACCTCTTCTATAGTATAAGGAATTCTCTATAGCTTTATATAAGCTTAGGCTCTCTCTATATAATAAGCAGCTCTATCTTTTTTAAGATAAATACTATAAGGTTCTAGTTTTATTTTATATTAATAGTATCCTTGTTTTATTTTATTAAGACTATATTTCTAAAGCTTAGAAGCTTATATAAGAGATTAAGAAACTATATAAACTATATAAACTAAGCTTTATTAAATAGTACCTTAGGTATTATATAAGGCCAAGTAGCTAAAAAGATCTACCTAGTCTATAACTAGTATATTAAGACTATTATAGAGCATTTTAGGCTCTATAATAGTATTTACTTAAGTACTTCTATATTAGTTATTAACTTTATAAAGAACTTTAGTAAGGCTATAATTACTAAAGTTAAGGATTACTAATTACTTATTAAAAGTATTCTATATATAGTAATAATAATATAACTTAAAGTAGCTTTTACTATAGTATAACTTTTCTGCTTTTTTATAAATCTAAGTATATAGTACTTTGCTATAGTAAGGTAGTATATATAGTATCTCTATATAACTTACTACTTTATAATCTACTATAGCAGCTTAGGGGGTAATAAAAAGACTTCTTTACTGCTAATTATTAGTAATGCCTTCTTTACTAATAATAAAGAGACTTATAGATTATTATAAAGCTATATAATAATACTCTTTAGAGATATAATTTAGTGAAAAGTAGCCTATTAAGTAATAGTTATAATATTAATAACTAAAGCAGAGCTTCTAAGCCTTAAGTATATTACTAAAGAGATAATAGCTCTTTAAAGGCTATACTATAACCTTACTTTAGAGCTTAGAGATATTTAGAAAGTCTATTATAATAATTAGTAAATTATTTAATTAGTAGTTAGAGAGAGAGCGTATATTTTAACCTATCTATTATATATTAATATTTAAAATATATAGCTATAGTAAGAGTATATAAAGGGTATTTTTAAAGTGCTCTATATATTTATAAATAAGATACTAATAGATAGGCCTATACAAAGCCTCTCCTAAGCTAAGTTTAAATACTTCTAAGTATTACTAAACCTAGTAGATGCTTACTATATTATTATAATAAAGAGAAAGTAAGTTTAAGAGTATAGAATAAAGCTCTATTAGGCCTAAAGGCTAGTAAATATTATCTATAAAACTATAGCCTCTCTATATATAATAACTAGATAGAAAGGTAATTCTTATAAATATACTAGCTCTAAGTATACTAGCTTTATACCTCTCTAAATACTAAAAAGTAAAGAGTATTAATACCTAAAGATATATATATAATAATAAGAGCACTCCTTAATATAAATAGCTATAATAAGGTAGTTAATAAAGCTATTAACTATATTAATAAGCAGCTTATACAGAGCTAAAAAGCTTACTAAGTAAGTATATATATTAATAATAGTATTACTAAGAAGAGTAGTAGCTATAGAGATTTATTAAGAAGAGCTAGCTAAAACTAGCTTTTCTATAGTAGCTTTTAGATATATAATAACCTAGAGCTCCTCCTCCTCCTCCTCTTACTTTTACTTCTTTTCCTCCTCTTTCTCCTTCTCCTCCTTCTCCTTAAGAGTAGTTTAAAGAACCTAGTGCTAAAAGGAAAGAGCTTAAATAAATAAGTTAGCACTATACTAAATTATTTTATATATATTATATATATTTATATAAAATATTTATAATCTAGTTATTACTATTATAGACTTTATAATAATATTTATAGAGAGTAATAATAGTAGTAAAAAGGGGCTTATAGCCTTAGCTAGCTAGATAGTAATAGTAATACCTACTAACACTATAAAAGCAGTAACTAAAGCTTTAATCTATAAGTAGTAAGTAGGTATAGCTATAGTTATTACACTAATACCGTAACCTGCAAAGCGGCAGGATACGCACTATAATCAATAGATATATACTAGGTTATATAACCTATTATAGAGTATATATATATAGTTTAACACCACTGCCTATATAGTTAAGTGGAACTTCTAAATAGATATATATTAACTTATAGGCTTTTGATATATATATATAAAGGGTGCTCTAAGTCCTATATAAACCTTAATCTAGCATAAAACTAACACTAATTAGTAGTTAACCTTATATATTATACTACTTAACTTCTATAGATTAGTAAGGATTACTTAAAGAGGCAAAGTGATAACTCCTATTTTAGGTTTATAATCTAGTATATAAGAGACTTATCTTTATATTACCCAGGTTATTAAGTATAAAGAGTAGGTTTGCTTATAGTATATCTATCTTAAAGACCTTTATATATCTCTATATCTATTATATAAAATAATAACTTTACTAATATAACCTATTATCTATAAATACTGCTTAAATAATAAGAATAAGAGATAATAGATAAATAATAGATCTGTAAATATCATAATAAGCTAATATAATAAAAGTACTACTATAGAATTATCTATCTTAATAAGATTACTATATTTAAGCTTAAGATCTATCCTCTCTAAATCTATACTGCTATCATTTAAAAAGACTAGAAATCCTTAATATCTATGCTTATATATACTAGAATATTATAAAACCTTTACTTAGAATACTTAAATTACTTACTATAAGATAAGTATTACTATTAACCTTATAATTATTAAGGAGGGATTGCTTTTAACCTGGAACTATAACTTATACCTAAATAAGGGGTAAATCTAACGCTGCTAGTAACTTTATACTAAAATAATATATTATTTAGTATATAGTAAATAACCTACTAGCAGATATAGTAAAAGATACTAAAACGCTATAATAACTTATAGTATTATTATTAGCACTACTAATACTTGCCTAAACTTAGAATTATCCTAACTAAGAGGTATAAAATAAGAATATCTATTCTCTTATACCTCAAAACAATAATCTATATTTTCTGTTTAGTTTATAGATAGAAGTGCAGCTTAAGGATTATTACCTATAGTAAGTATAATAATATTATAGTAAGTAACTATACCTATTACTATATAATTTATAATATCCTTACTATTAATAATAAACTTAGTATTCTAAAGAAAATAATAGAAGAAGATAAAACTAAATAATAGTAATACTGCTTTATAGATCTATAAAGGTTACTATAAAGGCTAATAATATAAAACTTCACTTTAACTATACTAGACCTAGTAACTAAAAAACTAGCTATCTTAGTATAAATAAGGAAGACTTATACTTTAGTAAAAGCTTTAATAAGAGACTTTACTAGCTAAAACCTCACTAAGTTATTATTTAACTTCTTTTATATAATATTATTAACTACTATAGTAAATCTTTCTATATCTAGCTAATTAACGCTATAGTTAGACCTATTAGTTATAGTAACTCTATACTATTAACCTATTATAGAACCTCTAATCTCTCTAAATATAAAGGTATTTATAAATAACTATAACTAGAGATAAATATTTAAATTTAGTAATAAGACTATAGAGAAGGAGGTAAATACTAAAATCCTCTTTTACTTTAAGATGTATAAGGCTAATAGCTTTATAGATATAGCCTTATAGAGAGAGTTTATATATAACTTTATTAATTTACTGCTTAAATTCTAAAACTAAGCTATTATAAATATTATTTCATAACTCTATAACTACCTTATAATAGGTAGAGTATATACTATCTATAATTTCCTATAAGTTATAGATAAACTCTTTATAATTATTATAGAGGATAACTTCTACTTTTAGATAACTAAGAAAGTAGAAAAATAGGTAAGTAAGAATGCTATATTTATAAAGCTATAGAAAAATAAAGACTTTACTAGAGAGATTATAGGCAGTAATAGTAAGAGAAGAGCAAAGTTTATACCTTTATAGATTAATAATAGAAGGAATATGCTTATAAATAATAAGGCTCTATAGCTAGTTAACCTCAGTTTAACTTTAAATACTAATCCTACTCTAAATATTATAAATACTTAAATCAGACTTAAAAATAATATATACTTACTTATATACTAACTTATAGACCTAACTAAGCTATATATTAATAAGATAAAGTATAGTAATAAAGATATAGATATATTAAAGCTAAAACTCTATATCTTCTAGGATATATATAAGAGGGTAGGCCTTATAAAGAAATAAACACTATTTACTTTTCTAATTATACTTAAAGAAAGAGTATTATATTATTATTATAGAATAATTTACTAGATTTAGCCTTATCTTAACCCAGACTATATTATTACTAAGCTTAGTAAATATTTTAAAATAGAGAAATTTAAATAAGTATACCTCACTAAATAGAATACCACTATACTTATATTAATTATAAATAATAATCTATCTATAATAAAGCTTAAAGCCTTAGATTTACTAATTAACACTTTTATAAAGATATAATTTATATTAGATACTATTTATAAGAGTAATAAGATTCTATATAACTAACTTCTTTAAGGTTACTAAGAGGTTAAGAAATATAAATAAGCTACTATAAACCCTATAATAAAGTTTAAGAGCTTCTATAACTAGCTTTAAGTTATAATTAGTAATATTATCACATAATGTGGAGTGGGTGTCCCACTAGAGTAGACCTCCTTTCTATAGCAACCCCTGCTTATATATTTAATCTCACTAGATATATTATACTCTAGAGACTTATTAAGAGATATATTTATTTGCCTATTACAGGCAGTTCTATTTATCCTTTATTATTTATTACAGAGCTCTGCTCTTTATATAGTAGCATAACTCCTCTTTGCCTTCTAATTCAATTAAAACTCTATTTTAACCTCAAATATAATCACAAAGTCCAAAAACCTTATCTTTACCCCTCTAACTATAGCAATAATAATACCTTTAAACAGGATCTCTAGATCCTAGATATACTATAAGCAAGGTTTTTAATGCTATTACTCCTATATTTCCTTTCTGCCTAGTTACTCCTATTAAGATATATCTAGAATCCCTGCCACTTAAGGAGATTTAACCTCAAGTCCATTATAACACAAACAAACATCCTTTCTACACACATATTATAGCCTGTCTGAGAGAAAACACCAGACCTTAAAACTCTAAAAGTTACTTTATATCTAAGAAAGTAGCTATAGCAGCTAATATAATAACAGCAAGCAGCTTAAGCTCTATATTAAATATCATATTAATAAACCAGCTAATAGACACTATATATATACCTATAATACTAATATATAGAGCACTAGTCTTAATAATTAATAATATATTATCTATAGTTATTACCACTTTATAAGACAGATTATTAATCACTGCTTCTAATTTAGTAACTGCACAGACTACTTCAGCTACCTCAAATATAACTTCTATGCTAGATTATATATTAGAACCTATAGGACCTCTAAAAATAACCTTATATTAGCCACCACTAATAGATATAACTTTCTATTAATTATCAGATTTAAACCCTTATAGCCTATACTTATAAAACTAAAAACCTAACTAGTAGTTAAAGGTAACTACTATACTAAAACTAACTATATAACTACCTCTAATAGTTAGAAAAGAGGGATAACTAAGCTTAGCTCTTCTTAAACCTTCTAAACAGATATACTACCTTAATAGAAGGATCTAGTTATCTCTTACTAAATTAGCACTATTAACTAACTAATAGCTATCTATTTTACTATTTAAACCCCTACCTAAGCTACTAGCTTTTCTCTTTTAACCTCTAATCTAACCTTACCCTCTTTCTATTATCTAACCTCCTATATAACCTATATCTCTATTACTAATAACCTTGCTATTAGTAGAGGATAAAGTTATAGATATACTTATATAATTATTACTACCTCCTATATCTCCCTTACCTATAACTTAGAATAAGATAGTAGAGGAACAAACTACTTATATTATTAGAGTATACCTAGAAGACCTTAGCTTATTACCTTTAGTTTCACCCCCCTCACTACTATTAGATATCCCTTTAAATATCAGATAATAGTTATATAACCTTATAACTCTATTAATATACTTCCCTTAAGTAGATTAAGAATAAGATATATTAACACTTAGCTTCCCTTCTCTGCTATCTAATAACTTAGTACCTATTACTACCTTTAAACTACCCCTTAAATAACCTAAATAGCTATTCAATTTTCCTAAACTATATATTAGATATATAAATAAGACTAGCATAATAGCAAGTAATCTAGATTACAGTATTATATTAGGTTCTAGACCTAGTCTATATATTCTAGAAAAACCTACCTAATTATATAGCAGCCCAGCTATATACTAGTTTTAACTAGCTGCTAGCCTAGTATTTCCTATTACTAGATATTAATTCTTACTAGATACTAGTATTTTATACATTCTTATAGATTTATAGGATAACAGATAATACTTATAATAGAAATAATATATTATAGATAAATAAGTTAATATAGCTATTAGTATATTATACGGATTATTACCCTCCTATTAGGAGAATATTAAGGACTTAGCTTAATATAACCTTAATAATAGCTTCTTAGTAATTCTAGCTCCTCGTTCTAACAGACTGCTATAAATAGTTAACTAAGTTATAAGAGGTTTAGAGGTAGCTAAGAAAGAGTTATAATCTGAAATAGAGGTATTACTCTCTAAATACTATAAAAGTAAGGAGAGAGCTAACTCTTAACCTTTATCTTCTTATATATAATAACCTGCTAATACTACTAACTTATAGGGATAGCTACCTATAACTTTTAGATATTAGCCTAGATAAGTAAAAACCTTTTAGAACTTTATATCTATTACCTTCTCTTAGTTCTTTCCTTAAATACTCTTTTCTATATAAGGCTACCTCTAATATAAGGCTACCTCTAATAACTTCCTACTTAACTAGAGATCTCTTTCTATTATCTCTCTACTCTATAGCTATTATAATAGCTAGTTAATTATTATAGTAATAGATATTTATCTTCTTTCTAGGCCTATAAGGATAGCCTTTTTAGTTATTTTTATAATTATTAATAGCTATATATATATAAACCTTATATTAATAAAGAGAAGCTTAAGCCTAAGATATTTATATATAATAGCACTAAGATACTAGTATCTTTATATATTAGTAAGATTAACTACCTTGCAGCACTATATAAAGCTAATATAGTTACTTATATACTTAGATATAGTATCTTAATAAAAGAGATAGATAGTAGTAAATAGTTTAACTTACTTTCTTACTATTAGTATATTAAAATAACCTCTAACCTTAACCTATAGAAAATATTATTCTTAGAATATTTCTAGAAGAATTATAGAGCTATACTTATTAAAGCTAATTAGCTTAAATATACCTTTACTAATAAAGATATATTACTATTATAGATCTATATTAATAGGAAGATTAGATTATATAATAAAGCAGGTAAATATAATAAAGATAGCTAATATTCATATCTTATTCTAGGAATAGATCTAGACTTTGCAGCTCTTATCTACCTTAGCAGTTATAACACCTTATAGGACCTTAAATCTCAGATTTCTGCTAAGAAACACACTATATAAGCAAGCTAGAGATAAAACTATAAACTCCAAGAATAGATTTAAAAGAAGCTTAATATAGTAGATAATTATTAATATTATAATTATAATAACTACCTATAAGGAGATTATTAGAACTTCCATACCTAATACTATAATAACTGCTTCCAGGAATAAGGTTATAATTAACGCTATAATAATTATAACTAGGATTGCTACTAGGAATAGAACTAAGATAGGTATTTAGTATATAATTGCAGACCTTATAACTAATAATATAATAACTTCCACCCCTAATATAATAACTAGGAGATATACTAGAAGTATTATAATAAATGGAATAACTCTTAGAACTATTATAATAAAGATAAACCACTAAAGAATAAGTCTGGTTAACCTGATATACTAACTTTAGACTCTACTTATAATAATTAACTAGAATAGATTAAGAATTATTAATATAAGTAGAATACTAACTACTCTATATATTAAAGATACTAACCTAATAGTAATAGGTTCTCTTAACCTGTTAAAGCTTATATTACTACTAAAGATCCTTATAATTAATTGCTATCTAGATCTCTATTACCTTGCTATAATCTTTACTATAATAATAGCTATAACTCCTATAACTCCTTCTCTAATCTAGAGTCTTTAAACTTTCTTAGTAACTGCTAATTGCAGAGTATACCTTACTAGTATTTTACTGCAAAAACATTCTTACTATAAAGATATCTTATATTAAGGCTAAATAAAGCTAGAAGTTACCTATAATATTCTATATTATAATACTAAACTATTATATTACTATTAATAATAATATATAAACTTCTATATCTCTATTAAGTTTATTTCTTAATATTAAACCTCTAATATTATTTATAACTGAGGTGGATATAGATTAATATAGGAAATATGCTGTCTTACTCTCTATTATCTCTGATTTAGAATCTTCTCTAGAAAATAATATTCTATAAGTGGAGAATAAACGGATCACACTAAGCGTTCTACTTATAATTAATAAGGCCTTAGATTAGTTAGATATTAAATATATAATCTAAGTTTCCTCTTATACTTATACTAAGACTTATATATCCCTTATAGTTAATAGAATATCCTACTAATTTAACTCTTACTCCTATCTAAATATAGTTATTTATACCCTATTAGGCCTCAGATATACTGCTCTGCTAGACACTTACTCAGCTCTATTACTGATTAAATAAAAGTTTATAAATAAGTACTATCTAGATATTAATATTAAACCCTGTAAACCTTTCTAACTTAGAGATATTAGCTAGGGAGAACCTTTAATTTCCTCTATAGCTACTATTTCTATTATTTTATAGGAATAAGATAGTTTTATCCTTAAGGTTAATAAACTGATATATATTGCTAATTCTATATCTTATAACTTTATTCTTAGAGGATATTTCCTATATAAATATATCTTTTATATCTATTAGAGTAACCTATATAAGAATAACTACCTAGTTATAGATAATAGTAATTCTATCCCTGTTACCTTAACTATACTATATTAACTATTATAACGTTAATAGGTATAAGTATATATAGATTAGAACTATATTCTTCTTCTAGGTTATAGCTTTAATATACTGATTTAACACTAAGCTTTACTAGTTATACCTTATAGCTATATTCTATAACCCTGTTCCTTCTCTAATCTATAATACCTGTTATATAGGTTACTATTATATGCTATTACTACTAGACAGGACTATGTTCTTCCCTTTTCAAATTTTAGATTAGTTCTAATAATAATATATAAAGGATAACACCTAGGCTTACTATAATATATTAAAGTTACCTTATTAGTAGATTTCTTTATTATTAATATATCTTTAACTATTCCTCTTATAGATTTGCTAGGCCTAGATAGCCTGGATAATAAACCTCTTAACCTAAAATATCCTAATAGGTATCTATTTTATATTCTATAAGAATATAATAATAATTTCCTAGATATTACCACAGATATATCTAACTATTAGGGCTAGAACTATAAATATTAAATCTAATAACTTATTAATAACTTCTACCTATTATTTGCTTCTAGTATAGACAGGTTTAATAATAGTATTAATATACCTATCCTATTTAAGGATAATACTAATATTACTAACTTTTACTAATACCTATACTTCTTATCTTAATAAGATAAAATAGAGATAGATATAATCCTAGATTCCTTACTAGAAGCTAATATTATTAAAAAGGTACTCTTAGAAGAACCTTATCTAGCAGCTGCTCTAGTATTTATTATCTAGCAGAATAGCAAACTATATATTATTATTAACCTCTATTAAGTTAATACTAAGATAAAGTTAGATACTTATCTATTACTCTAATAGGATAAGATCCTTCATTTCTTATCTAGTAGTAATATCTTCTTAGCAGTTAATATTACTAAGAGATTCTTTAATTAACTAATTATATCTGAGAATAAATAGAAAATAGTATTTATTACCCCTCACTGCAGCTATAAACATTTTATAGTTACTACTATAAGCCTTACCTTATTCCTAGCCTTTTTCTAATATTATATAGAATACCTATTTAGACCCTATCTTTAGCAGTTTATACTTATATATATTAATAATATTATTATCTATTTATAGATAAAAGAAGAATATCTAATATACTTATATCTCTTACTAATACTTCTTTAGAAGTCTAGTTGCTATCTCTTTCTGTTTAAATACCACTTTACCTAGCTAGAACTAGAAGCACTTAGATACTAGATCTCCTAATTAGAGCTAGGCACTACCTATTAGAAAATAGAAGCTATTCTAGCACTTCTAATACTAACTAACCTGTAGAATCTAAAAAGTAGCTTAGGCTTTATAGGCTATTATTGCAAATTTATCTTTAAGTATATATAAATTGTTAATCTACTAATAAAGATTAAAATAATAGGGTTATATGATTTACTCTCTAAGAACCTATAATATAACGTCTTTGCTATATAATATTAACTACCCCCTCTGCTTCTAATTATAGATAATATATCTGAGACAAAGAAAGCATAACGTTATAAGGAGAATAACAGATATTAGTATATATAGACTAATACTACTAAAGCATAGAACTGCATTAAATGCAAACTTACTAATATAGCAGATTACGCCTTTCCAGATTACTCTAAACTATTTATCCTTTATATTAATAGTAGTTATAAGGGCCTCAGCGCAGCCCTATACTAGAAATAACCTAATAATAAAATGCAGCCTATTCTCTTCTTATTATATATATTATTATAAGCTAAAATAAACTATACTATTACTAAAATTAAGACCCTTACCCTAGTCTGGTTATTATATAAACTGGAACACTATCTTAATAATAGTATAATCTATATACTTTTAAACTATATAGTAGTTAGAGATATATTTTAGATAGTTAGTTTAAGTAAGCTAAAAGGCTATTATTATTTAGTTAACTAGAAGCTTATACTTACTAAATAGATAGACTATATTATAATTTAATATTATTCTAGCTATAAGTATATTAATACTAATACTTTATTAAGGCTGCTAATTTCTACTCTATTACTCTATATATTACTTACTAATAATAATAATAATAAAGCTAATAATAATCTAGACTTACCTAACTCTAATAATGTCCAGGCTCTAACTAGACCTAGCAAGTAAATACAGGCACCTAATAAGGCATAACTATCACGCAAAGTTTAGATTATAATATACTAAAGCACTTAGCTATAATAGTATTAAGATAAGATATAAACTAATAATATAGTATAGGACCCCCCTACTACTATAAAAACAGATACTATTACTGCTAAATTAATAATAACTAATAAATTTTACTCTAAGATCTTTAAGGCACTACTAATAGACGCCACCTTTTATTAAATCTATAATAATATAATCTAGACTAATTAAAACTGCCTATATAGCTTCTCACTTAATAATTAAAAGCTTCTCTACCTTTAAGATAAGGATAATTTATGCCTTTATATATTATAAATAGTTATATCTAATATCTGTAAAGCTGCTTATAATAATAGAGTATATATTAGTATAGGATAAGTATATAACTTCCTGTAATAAAGTTATTTTTTCTGGGGTATATATTAAAAACTATAATTATATATTATCTACTACCTAGAATACTATAAAGTAAAACCAGACTAAAATACCTCCTATAGCAACCTTATTCTAATTAAAGTGCTATATATACCTCTCTCTATAATTTATCTTAACTTTATTATAGCTCTGCCTATATTAAAGTAAAGCTATAATGCTATGCTCTTTCTTATAGATAAAACCTCTAAGTTTACTAGAGGACTTATTAGTTGTATAGATTAAACTGTAAAATAATAGGCTACTTTATATATCTATAATATCTACCCTAACTAGGGCCTATCTGATGTTTTTATTTCTGATATTAACTCTAAGCTGGTCTTAGCCTTATAGATATCCTTATATATTACTACTAATATCTAACTTAAAGTCTCTATAGTATACTATTATTAAGCTAACAGATAAGTTAAAAGGACTATTTAGATAATTATCTATATATTTTAAGCCTTAATTAGTTTCTAACTTAACTATTCTAATTAGGAAGATATTCTGCCTTATATTCTAGCCTATCTTAATATATTAGTCTTAGCTACTATAAAGTATATCTCTTATAAAGTTCTCTTTAGTAGGATAGCTAAGTTCTTTCTGTTTCTAATAAATTAACTAGCTATAGATTTTAGATTTTAGTAATATAAGATTTACTAAGAAGTATAGGAGGCTTACTAGATCTCTCTTATAAAGATAAAGACCTACTATAATAATAATTACTATTTACTTTTATAGTTATTAGTAGGTAATATAGTCTATATTAAACTTTTAAAGAAGGGGCTTCTAGGATACTATCTTAATAGCTAGACTAAATTCTCTTATACTTATAAAGAACTATTTAAGATTAAAAAGGTTATTAACCTATTAAGATACTATATATATCTACTATTATAGCTTAAATAGTACCCTGAAATATCTATTAAATATCTTAAACTAGTTTAAAAAGATCCCTTTAACTAACTAAGCTAGCCTCTAGGTTCCTTATAATAAGGTGATATAGAGAAATTTATTATTAAGAAGATTCTCGCCTATAATACTTATAACAGCAAACTTTACTATTATATTAAATAGTTAAGCTACTCTAAGCCTACCTAGCACCTTGCTAGTATTATTAAATAAAATATCCCTAATCTAGTATATAAGTACTATAAATTGCAATGCATAATAGAGTGTTATTTGTATAAGGTATAGATATAATAGAATAAAGCACCTTCCTATTAGGAGTTTATATCTATATAAGTATTATTACCTCTTATACTTTATATAATATATACTCTCCACTCTAATTTATTAGCTATAGATAACCAGGTTTTAATCTTCACTTTATTAATTACTAAAAGATTTTACCTCCTTTCTCTATTAAACTAACTATTATAGACCTACTTTTACTAACTTTCTGCCTTTATGCCTTTCTCCTAATACTTATCTTTGTTTTTATTTTGCCTTTTTTTCTCCTCACCTATAACTTTTTTCTAAAATACCACCTAATTATTAAAAAATCCTTAACTCTTCTCTAACTATTATTCTTCCCAAATTACTTCTTTCCAAGCTATTATTATTACTAATAACTGCTTATGCTCTTAACTTTGATAAAAACCTCACTAATATCTCTTTAAATTTCTAATACCTTTAATATAACCTGATATAATAAACTCTAAGCAACCCACTACTTCTAGCAGTAACCTATTATATCCCCAGACTTATAAATTAAAAATTCCCTAATCTCCTTGTCTATAAAACTCTGCTAATACCTTCACTATTTATTACCTAATTATTATTAATCAGCTTTAATGCAGCCTGGATAAATTTCTCTAGCAAAAGTCTACTAACTATACTTAACCACCCTCCCCAGACAGGTATATATCTATAGCTAAATATTAATAATCATAGTTAATAGTTACTAGAAACCCCCTAAACCTGTTTAACTACTAGAGCCCCTCTATCTATACTAATAACACTGCCTAACCCCCTATAACTAAAGACTAGTATACTACTATAGAAGAGACTTACTAAGCTTAAACTTCTAAGAATTAATATAATACTACTAATAACCAGAATACCCCCTAGGTTAAGAATAGTTAGGCAAACACTACTACCACCTAGAATAATAACACACTATAGGTTAATAACAGATAGGGAAATATATCCACTAACTAGAACTTTAATAATAAGGATATTAAGTGTAATAATATAAATCCTATTAATCCCTGGAAAAACAAGCCTAAATATAATAAAGAATTACCTCCTTATATCTATATTAACGTTAATTATTATAAGGGAAAGATCCCTAAATTCACTGCTCCACTAGAAGCACCTAATATTACTAATATAATTAATAACCTCCTAATTAACACTATTAATAAGAAATATTATAAGTATATTATAGCTAATATCTCTGAAATCAGTATACTCTCACTTAATATATAATAAGTTATATTAGAAGCTTAAGATATATCTCTGGAATTCTTAAAGCTTATATACTTACTTAGAACTAATAAGCTTATTATAGAATACCTCCTATCTATACTTACTAAAGCAGGTTTAGACCTAGATAGTACTAGGATAGGATAAATAGGACTTAGCAGTGCAATTTCTAAGAGAGCCCTCTTAGCATACAGGTCCACTATAGAAGGACTATAGTGAAGGAGGGAGCAGAAGTATAGAGGAGGGGGGGACTTATTATTATTATTATTAATACCTTAATACTTAATTCTCAGGTTTTTTAGGAATTTCTCAGCAAATTTATACTTATTTTTAGTAATCTCTTTTAATTAGATCTGCGAATTACTTTATATATCTTTTAAGCCTATTTTTATTATTCTAGCCTATTTATAGGTGGAGTTATATTATTTGCTATCCTTTCTAGCCCTTATAGTCCCAGCCTTTATTAATAGTGCCTAGAAGCAGATTCTTTTGCTCTTTTTAATAGCCTTTAAAGGCTTCTCAGAGAGTGGGATACCTTTATTATATCTATATATCCCCACTATTAACATATATATATATAACTAATCCACTTTAAATATAATAATATACCTAAAAAAACCTATAAATAATAAAGAACGATAATATAATTAATAGCTAATATAGAAAGATAGGAGAAGATATAATACTTAGCCTATTTTAGTTTATAAGAATAGTAATAGCTATATATTCTCTTAGAATTAAGGTGGAAATAATAAAGACCCTGATATACTCCCTTCTATATGCTATTAGCAGGTTCTAGTAAATATACTCCCTTTCCCTCTCCCTTATATACTTTTAATACTACTATTATTTAACTAGTAAGTTATAGCTAGAGCAGCTAAGATAGCTATATTTAAGACTAATATAGTAATTAGTAGTCTTACTAAGCTAATAAATATAGCAAGATTAACCAGATTAGTAAATAAATACTAATAAACCTCTTACTAGTATAGCCTTAAATACTAAGAGCAAAGAATACTAATATTTAAGATATTCTAATATAGTAAAGCTATGAAGTCTTCTAAAATAGGAGCAATATCAGGGAAACCCTTTTATATTAAGTGATAAGACTTAAAGTGGATCTATAAAAGCCCAGAGTAGTAAGATTAAGGTTAAGAAACCTTTCTATATTTATTTAGTTTATATTATTTTTCCTTTTTTATTATTTAAAGGAGTTATAATTACCTACTTTATCTTTCTATTTAGAAGATATTATAATAATAAATTCACTTTTCTGCTTAGAAAGCTTTATTACTTTAACTATATAATAACAAACCTGATATTTATAACTCTATAAGTATTATATCTTCTTCTTATTTAAATAACTTAGATACTAGATTCTCTTCTAATAAGGGAAAGCAGTCTGAGAAAAGGTTTATAGGAACTTTATTTAGTAAGATATAACTATAAGCTATAAAATAGCTAGCTTCTAAAGATAGTATAGATAGGTCTGTAAATCTCTCTCTAGAAATAGGGGTAATATCTTCTAGTTCTTATTATTTACCTAAGGGGATATATACTAATTAAGATATTATAGTCCTAGCTAACCTCCTAATAAGACGCTCTACTATAGCGATAATAACTCCCTACTTAACTAGTATATCTAAGTTTATTAGGATTAATATCTTAGACTTTATTATAGACTATAAGAGCCTTTCTAAGCTTTGCTATAAGACTAATAAGAATATAAAGAATAAGGTTTATATATATAGCTCTAGTAACTATTAAGATATAGTGTAATTCTGTGTTAATAAGGCTAAGATCTAGAAGGAAGCTAAGGAGAAACTTCTTTACTAATTTAGATTTATAGACCTAAAGTATTAACAGGACCCTAATAAGAACCTTTAGAACCTAGTTATAGGCTCTTATATTAAGGATAATAACCCTTTATAGGTTATAGTATTAAGTACTACTATTTACTAGCTTTAATAGAGGGCTATTCTATATAGAGATCTAAAACTTATAGACGCTGAACTTATTTATATTACCTACTACTGCTTTTTAGAGAGAGTAATAAGAGCTATAGCTTAAAGTCTTAACTACTAACCTATTAAAGTTATTTCAAAGCAATAGGTTATAGTTAAAGATACTCTGATTAAATAGTCCACTACTTAGCAGAAACTTTAGTAACTATCAGGCCTTATTAAGCCTAAACTGATAACTATGCTTTAAGTCCCTGTAAAGATAATTCTAATAAAACAGAGAGCTAAAACTAAGAAACCTTCTATAGCACAGACTATAAGCTTAATTATTAACTCTCTTATAGAAAACTTTAAAACTCTTAATATTAACAGAGCTAACTATAAGATAGATATTCTAAGCCTTATTAAGAGAGTTACTAGCTAAAGAAATAATACTTTTAACTTAAACGCTATAAAAGCTACTTAACCTTATAAATAATAATCTCAGAATAATATATAGAATTAATATTAGTAATAGCAGTACTATTACCTATAAGCTAGTTATAGTAACTATTAAAGTAGCTACAAATAATATTAAGAGTTTAAAAGAGACAGAGGAAGAGAAAGCTATAGAGGCTTTTAGTAAGAAAAACTGCAGTAATATATATAAGAAATATATTATTCCTTATTACTATAAAAGGAACTTATATATTATTATCACATACCTTTAGAGTGCTATAACTCTATGACTATAAGAGGTATGAGAAAACAAATAATATATTTGAAATCCTTGTAAAAATTGGCGTTTTTTGGTATATATATCATTTTACCAATATTACGTAATCATAGTATTTGGAATAATGAAGTATTTGAAATAATGAAGTTTTAGAATAAAGTTAAGCTGAACTAAAGTTAAGCTTAAAACTAAGCTTAAAATTAAGGTTAAGGCTAGCGTTAGATGCTAAACCTTAAACCTCAAACCTTGTTATTATTACCCTTTTAGGAAATAAGGTTTAATTTAGGCTTAAAGGGCTGTAAGACCTTAGAAACCAAATTATCTATATATACCTACCTTTTCCCCCGCCTTTCTAGGCCTTAGATATCTATAAATTTATTAATATTAATATTATTTTGTATCTATATTTCTCTCTCTATCTGAATATTATGTAACAAACCTGAAAAGTTACTCTTATATACTATTTATTGCTTGAAATCTACTTATACTACTTTGGGAACTTTTCTACTTCTCCTGTAGCCTTTATAGCTGTTCTTACAGGTTATAAGCCTAGCTTAATATAACCTGAATAGCTTATAGGCCCTCCTAAAAGCAATTTATTCCTCTATTTATATATCTCTATTTCTTATAAGAATATCTCTTATATAAGAGAATAACCTTCTATAACCTATACTGAAACTGAGATTTTATAGTTAATAATAATATTCTTCTACTTAAATAACCTCTACTAATAATCTATTACTTTATCTAAGTTATATAATTATTAAGATTACCTGATTTAGAAGCCTGCTGCTATAATAGAGGCCTATTTGCTAGATAAAGTCTCTACTAACTACCTATTCGAAATACTCCGTCTACTTAACTGGTTTAAACTAGTTAAAATAGCTAAATAAAGCAATATTATACCTAAACTAAAGGCTTATTATTAAATATAACTGAGAAGTACCCTTAAATCGAACGAAGTACCCTTAAATTGAATGAGAAGTACCTTTGAATTAAATAAAACCCTTCTAACTAAACTTATTGATTTTGACCAGTTTCAAAGCAAATAAAAATACAAAAAAATATATATAAAAACAAGCATAAAAAGGAGAATATATATTAACTTTTTACTAGTTATTTAATTATAAAATAAAAATACTATAAGAGGTTAAAAACTACTCTTACTTAGAATAACTATTCTTTAAATATATTAAACTGGTTTTAATAAAGAAAACTATTCTATAAATAAGTGAAAAGAAACTGCTTTAAATCTACTCTTTAAATCTACTTTTAAAGTGTTTATATCTATTAATTTAAAATTAATAAAACTACTTTAAAATATAAGTAAAAAGAATTCTATATAAAGCTAAGTTTATAAGAAGTTATTAAACTAGTTTATTAAGTTATAATAGATATATCTAAGATAACTTTTCAAAAACTCTCTAGTAGTAAAAACTATTAAATATAGGCTTTGCGGTTTAAATCCCTACTTATAAGTAAGGATATAAATACTAACTTAGAAATCCTATTATCACGAATTAATTCTGATATAAATAATAAAGCTTTAGCTTATACTAGATTACTATATAATAATAGTCCTCTTAGAGTTATAAAGGACTATAATATAGCTCTTGAGGCTTAGCTTAAGTTAAAAGTCCTATATAAGTTTAAGGGATTTAGTAATAAGTTTATAACTTATAAAGAATTCTTTAATATAACCTTAAAAAATATAGATAACTTAGAAACCTTTTTAAATAAGGTTAAAGAGTTAACTGATAATCTAGCTAATAAAGATCTAGCTTTACTAAAGCAGATTATTATAGCTAAGATATTAAATTCCTTAGATAAAAGTTATAAGGGTTTTATAACTAATATAACTTAATCTCT
>JAVHLV010000579.1:0-25782 GCA_036785495.1 Colletotrichum neosansevieriae
CCCCCCCTCCCCACCCTATACGCCCCCATCTCATCCATCCCATGCGCCCATGTTCATCCCTCTTGCCTTCGACCAGAATGCGAATCGTCCATATCCTCAAGCCATGTCTCTCCACCTGCTTCCCGAACGTCTGTTTCCTACCTAAGTCCTTCTTTCCCGGTCTTCTTTCTGCATCACCTTCATTCTTGTCCCTCTTCTCCCCTCCTTCCCTCCCCGCCCTCCCTTCGTCGTCACCTTCACGGGGTCTCTGACTGTCACTCTCTCACTCGCTCACTCGCTCACTCTCCTTTTTGATCTCGTGGCGCCTTGCTATCTTCAGCTGGTCGCACACTCAGCCATTCCTTTTTTCCCATCCTCCAAAAATCCCCGACTCGCGGATCCCGCTCCTTTCTTGGTCTCCTGCTCCTCGCAGGTCCTGCACGTTCATTCCTCTGGACCCCATTTATGTGTGTGTTGATCGCATTCGTTTCTTGACTCGACCTGTTTTGAAAGACACCAGTCGCTGATCGACAACTTCAAGACTTGCCTGTCTGTGGTATCATCTCTTGGTTTTCCCAGCTTCCGATTATCTGCACGGCTCGACTCCAGCTTCGACTCGCTCGGCTAGTGTCATCAAAAGACATCGTCTTACACGACCCCAGCAGCGCCACATTGCAGCATCATCCCCGACGTCAAAAAACCACCATTGCGTAGATTTCACCTGTATCAGGTGGAAATTGTAGAAGAGGAGGATTCACCGAATCGACTTGCAACTCGTAACCCGAGTTCTCGACAACGACGACGATTTTGCGGCCCGGCTATAGACGTATCGCTCCGCATCAACCGATTCACCGAAAACCGACGGCTTCATCTCGCTACGACCTGATTTAGGACTCTGCCAGTGGTGCTGGGCATCAGAACTAAGGAATCTCATTTGGGTTGTGTGTTGCATTTACGAAGAGGTTGCCATCTCAACAAGGCGGATATTCAACCGACGCTTCTCATTGGCCAATCCCGAGGTCAACCATCACGGCCCTCACAACTCAACCCTCACCAAGGACAGCACCTTCTGATTTATCAAAAAGGTCGAAAACCGTCACGTGCTAAGGAAATTCAGTTACTGAAAATTCCCTCAAAGTCAATTCTCCAGAAGATTCGACTTTGCTTTCAACACGCCATCCCTCAAAGGACAAATCAAAAAAGCTGTTGGGGGTATTTCATATCGGGAAGGCTCGGTCAATAATATTGCTCCTGCCTCCATCAACAGCTTCACCACCACTGCCACCCTTTTCCCCTCCCCTTAGCGCCTCGCTTAAGGACCGCCTTTCTTGCCCTCACCTTTTTTTGTGCCTGCCTGGTGACTAACAACAAACCCTCCCGCCTACTTCACGCGTCTTGACTTCTCTCCCACGTTCACACCAAAACACCACCCAACCTTGACCAAAAGATCACCAAGTATCGTTTGCGCGCTTCAACAAAGTCGTGAGAATCGTCCTTTTCTTCCAGGCTTCCAACTGGGCTTTGGAACCTTGCATCACATCCTCTCCTTTTGGACCTCAACGACTCTCTTTCTCTTCAAGTCGTATACCTTACTTTGATACCCAACTTTCGTATCATTTTTTACCCTTTTCTCCCTATCCTCAATCCATTACCTGTCTTTGACAATCCCCCACTTCCCACCTTCATCCAAGAACTTTGTCTACCAAGTCAACTGAGTCAAGATGAAGACCATCAACATCGCCGCCGCTACTGCCGGCTTGTTCGCCATTGGTGCTGACGCCTTCTGGCGCATGGAGTGCCAGGGCCGTGTTGGTCTGGCCCGAGTTGACCCTCTCATGTCATATGGCAAGGCCGCTCCTCACGTCCACGCCATTCACGGATCGAACGGTATGTTTCCCCTGACTTCGACGTTGGATGTCTTGGCATCTTAACTAATACCTTCACAGGCATCTCTCCCACTGCTGACTTCAGCGACCTCATGGCTGGCGACTGCACCTCTTGCCGCGTCAAGCAGGACAAGTCGGCCTACTGGACCCCTGCTCTCTACTTCCAGGACGCTACCACTGGAGAGTTTGAGATCGTCGAGCAAGTCGGCGGAATGCTTGCGTAAGTCTTGGAGCTAGCTCTCTTAATCCACTGCATCTCATGCTGACTTATCAGGTACTACCTTCTTAATGGAAAGGATATCAAGGCATTCCCCCCTGGCTTCCGCATGCTTGCTGGCGACACCCACCGCCGCAACTACACTGCTGGCGATCCCTCCAAGCCTGATCCCGAGAAGTCCATCTGGTCTCTCCTTGGCCAGACCAAGCAGTCCATTCTCGAGCAGCGTGCTGTCGGCTTCAACTGCCTCAACTACGCTCGTCCCCCCGAGGGTACTCTGTACCGCCACTACCTGCCTGACAAGGCCTACCTCGATGCCAACTGCGCCAACGGTATCCGCTTCGAGATGATGTTCCCCTCGTGCTGGAACGGCAAGGACCTCGACTCCGATGACCACAAGTCTCACATGGCCTACCCTGACCTTGTCATCGACGGCACTTGCCCTGAGGGTTTCGAGACTTCCACTCCTAACCTCTTGTACGAGACCATCTGGAACACCAACGCCTTCAAGAAGCGCACTGGTCGCTTTGTCATTGCCAACGGTGACACCCAGGGCTTCGGATACCACGGCGACTTCATGTCCGGCTGGGACGAGGACTTCCTCCAGTCTGCTGTTGACACCTGCACCAATCCCTCTGGCCGCATCGAGGACTGCCCCGTCTTCTCTCTCCAGTCCGAGGCCGACGTCAAGCAGTGCTTCATGAAGGTGCCCACCATTCTCTCCAAGGAGAACGTCACTGGTCCCGACACTGCCCTTCCTGGTAATGTCCCCATCACCTATGGCGACGGTTCCTCCGAGGGTGGTGGCTCTGCTCCTGTCAGCTCCTCCACCATCGTCATTCCCTCTGTCACCCTTCCCAGCCTGTCCTACCAGCCTGGCAAGACTGCCACTGGCAACCCTCTTCCTGGTGAGGTCTTCCACGAGAGCGGCAAGGCTGGCTATGGCACTACCTCCACCCCTGTCACTGCCGAGGCTGCCTCTCAGGCTCCTGAGGTCTCGACTCCCGAGCAGACCCCCACTCCCATCTTCGAGTCCATCACCGCGGCTCCCACCTCGACCCCCGAGTTCGTGTCCACTCAGACTGTCACGAACGGCAACACCGTGTCGATCATCTACTGGGAGGAGGAGATCTTTTACGTGACCGAGTACGAGGACATCACCTCGACTCTTACCGTCACCGCGTCTGCCACGCCCGCCGCTCTGCGCGCGCGTCACCTCCACCACCACCGTCGCCACCACATCTAAGTGGCTTCGTCTGGTTTCTCGATTTCGGGAGTTTCTTCTGCATTTCGGACATGGCTTGCGAAAATTAGGGTTTGGGAACGTCGTTTGTACAGGACGAGCATCAGGATGCGTGGTCCTTTTCCTTAGCAATGGAACCCCGCCCACGGAAATGATTTGGCTTCCTATTGGTTCTCCCCCATCTTGCTCATGGAAACCTTTTGTTGTTGTCTGGACATTCTCAGCAGACAAAGTTTTCTTTTCTTGAGGTAGTTAGCAAGGTATGGGGCATGGTATGGCCTGCGTCATGAGATATGGTGATCACTAGGCGGTAAATCATCAACTTCAGGTTCTTGCATTCTTGTTTTTTTCTTTCGGTGGACTTTGCGCGTGAGCTGCTCGTAGTCGGTGGTCTCCTCGTAGTCGGTGGCTTTTGGTGGCCAGTCAGTAGTAGGGTTTGCGGTTCTCATTTGCTTTCGTCATGATTCCGTCGTAGGCGTTCATGTTTTGAGAGATACCTCTTGCTCAATGTCTTCTTTCAAGTTATACCCATCCGCAACGTCAGCCCACACTTTGCCGTGAAGACCGACGTAGAAGTCCTCGATGCCAGGAGAGTCGATCTCATGATGCGACGTCCAAATTGTCTTCAAGGTTCCCCGCACTCGAATTCCTCCACTCCCGCCATTCCGATAAGCGACGACGTTAAGACAAGCATTCGTAGGTTTGTTCCGCCACTTTTCCGCTCAACGGTGTGTCGCTGCTCTAGACCTCATCCGGATGCATACACCAAAGGCCACCTAGTTGACCTGCATAAGTCGATCTTCTAGTCGAATCATACGTCGCCATTCCAGACGCCATGGAAGCGAGTCAACTTGGGTACTTCTCCCTCGCCGATTGTCAACTGCCCCGCCATCGCACAGTAATCCCGCAGAGCAGATTCTTTGGGTCAAGGATGGCTCGATTAAGCGTACTAGATGATACAGGCTGAGCTTCAAAATCATGAATGACCTGCAGTGACCCCTCACACATGCGCGGACGGTCATCCTCCGCATATTTGGCCTTCGCCGCTCATGGCTTTGCATTTCGACTGGACTGCGACGCTGTTGCCACCACCAATTGACGTGCTTTTTCTTCTGGAGTTTGTTGTTTCTCGTCATCAGACGAAGTGACCCCTCACGTTCGGTGGCACAGCAGTGGGACTGGGATGGTCTTGGGGTATGTTGCATTTCGTTCCTTGGGTCTCCGTCTGTTGATGACGAGGCGATGTGTATGCCCACGATGTTTATATGAACTCCATCCGCACCCCTTCCTACCTCTATCCCACCGGCCCAGCGTCTACCGTCGATATCAGGGTGGTTCCATTGATACTCAACTAGACCTGCCGCAACTCCCGGCCCCTCGACCTTTTTAAGATGCGCTCCCTGCCTCCCTTCACCGGTCTGGCCTCAGTGGCTTCAGCCTTAGTGAGCCCAGATGGCACCGGCCGTCTTCCCGCATTGGACTGGAGCTCCTGGAACGAGTTCGGTTGCGACATCAAAGAGACCGTCTTCGTCAACGTCGCATAGCTGATGGTCGACTTGGGCCTCAAGGACCTGGGGTACGAATACGTCAACATTGACGACTGCTGGAGCGAACAGGAACTGAGGAGGGATAACGTCACCAAGGAGATCATAGTGGACAAGGCGAAGCTCCCACTAGGGATAAAGCACATGGTCGATCGGATCCACGAGATGGGCTTGAAGATCGGAATCTAGAGTGACGAAGGTGAGCTTGGATGTTCGATACTCCCTACCGAAGCAGCGACGAGGGGGGGGGAAATAATTACGCGGCGACACGAACGCGTCAGCGTGGTCTCCGTGAGGCCCTGATGTAAAATCTGTCGTGGGAATGCTTCGATGACTAGTGTTTGAGCGTCGTGGCATACATGTAGAAACTGACGAGAAACTCCTTGCAGGAACATCCACGAGCAAATCGATGCCGCGACGTTCGCGAAATGGGGTATCGACTGTGAGTTTCTCTCGCCCGTCTCGTCTCTGCTTCCCTGGCCCTTCAACTCTCCCCCACCCTCTTCTCCCTCTCTTTCGCTTCCCTGGCCGAAGCTCCCTCCCCACAAAGTCTCAGCCTCAAACATCACTACGATCCCCTTGCCTGCTGGCCAGTGTTTCTGCTCATCCAATTCTGACACCTCCCCTCAGATCTAAAGTACGACAACTGCAACGTCCCCGATGAATGGTTCGACGACTGGAAATACGTCCCGGAACTCTGGCTCGGCGGCCCTCCCAACGAGAACCAAGACAACGGCGACCCCGTCAACTCCAAGATGGGCAAGCCCGGCGCCCGCGGGCTACGAGTGGTCGACCTCGGTCACCGCCGACCGCTACCTCGACCAAGACCGCACCGTCCAGTACTCCCTCTGCGCGTTGGGGCCACGCGCACGTCGAGGCCTGGGGCAACGAGCCGGGCCACAGCTGGCGCATGTGGGATGACATCTACCCGGAGTGGTACGGCCAGCACCAGTGGTCCTGGGGCCTGATGCCGATCCTGAACCGCGCCGCCTTCTGGTCCAAGCCCGACATCAACGGCTTCTGGGGTCAAGGGGACTGAGATATGTTGGAGGTGGGCAACGGCAACCTGACGCTGCAGGGGAGCAGGAGTCACTTCGCCTTCTGGGCGGCGCTGAAGAGCCCGCTCATCAGCGGCACCGAGTTGGAGGGCATCCAGCCCGAGATGTTGGAGATTCTGGCGAATAAGGAACTGGTCAAGTTCAACCAGGTTTCAGAGTACGGTGCGGCCGGGCAGTACAAATGGGGCGTTAACCCTGACGGGGCGTGGAACATTACGCACCCCGCCGAGTTCTGGTCCGGTGAAAGCGTGGAGGACACGCACGTGTTGGTGCTGAACACGCTCTCTGATACTGAAGAGAAGACGGTTGCTTTTGGGGACGTTCCGCGGCTGGAGGGGGGGAAGAAGTATGCTGTGCACGACATGTGGACGGGCAAGGACTCGGGCGTGTTCGAGAACGAGGTCACTGTTGAGATTGAGAGTCACGATACAGCGGCGCTGCGGATCAACGAGGTCAAGTGCGTAAAGAGGATGATGGCCTAGATCTATCTGGCTGGGGGGAAATGGCACGGTCTTATGACGAGGACGCGGAGATTTGTTTTCTGTTATCTAGATGCAAGGGAGACGATAATCAACAGCAGGAAAGACAGAGGGCTACCTAAAAACAATTCGAGAACCAAACAACATGATAAATACTTCCTCCCAAGATGAGCAAGCTCCTTCCAAAGAAGGCCATTTATTTACCGCTCCAGTATGCCACCTCATTTCAAACACACAAGATGAAATTGGCCGCGCCCGCGCTGGCGTGCCAGCACACGTTGAGGCTATTCCCAAAACCCGCCGACGCCACCCAGCCCGGGCGACGAATTCATATTACATCACGTTCCCCTGCTGCTCCGGCCCATGGGGCACCAGAACCAGGTTCTTACCTGCCATCCGACGTACCGCGAAGAATGTTGTCCGCGGTGTGGAGAGAGAGAAAGAGAGAAAGGAGAGGAGGCAGCGCCTCTCTTTTTTTGTTCCTCCCATCCCTCTATTGGAATGCATTCCCCAGGACAACACACTGGTTACGCATTCCGCGGGGGCTGATTAGACTGAGACCATTTTCAACCTCCCCCTCCCCCCCAGAAACAAACCGAGGCAGGTTGGGTGAAAGTGTCTGCTTTGAAAATGCAGCCAGCCATTTTTGTTTTTGCTATTCTTCAGATGCTGTGATTCTCTGTGATTAGTCTTTTCTTGGGTTTGGGTGATTTTCTTTTGGATTCTTCGTTTCATTCTTGGTGCTGTTTACACGCACTATTGGTTACCTTGCCCGTCCTTCTACCCCTTCTGATCTTTGCAGTAATACTCAATACCAGAGACAACCGTTGGAGCAAACAAGCGAACAAGTGAGGAGGACCGAGAGAAACACCAAACGGCCCTCGATCATGAAATTTCTCTAAGCAGTGCCCAACACCGCCCCTTGCACCTGCTCGCTCGGCCCTTTCAAAGAAACCTCCACCAAGAAGGCGTAAAGCCCTCAACTCGTACCATCTACCGAGGATGCCGGCCCATCTGCTCTCCCGCGAAGACCTCCCGGGCACGTCGACACCAGGCATCAACGATGGCGGCGGGGGCATGACCCTCCCCATGCTCCTCGCGATAGCAATAGGCGGCGGCGTCCTGCTCTTCATCTGCCTCGCCTTCCTCCTCATCGCCCTCGCCCGTCGCCGCCACCGAGCCGCACAACTACGCTCGGCACAATGCTCCCCGCGGTCCGGAGACGAAGCAGGATGTGCCTCGGAGGCCGACGGCTGTCCCCGCGCACCCAGCCCGCGTCCTCGTCGGCTGACCAAGGCCAAGGCGAAGCCGCGGACGTACATGGACATGGTCGAGATCCGGGAGCAGCAGCCGCACCGGTCACTCGCTTCCATCATGGGAATGACGCGGAACAAGACGTTCAGCGTGTTTGGGACGCATGCCGAGGCGGCGGCGGGTCATCAACGGGGTGGAAACCCGAGGAGGAATAACAGATGGATCGACGAGGACGCCATACACGGGCCGAGGGTGCTGCGGGATGACCGGAGGCTGAGCATCCGCGACAGCTTCATCCTCAGGACGCCGACGTTGCCGGATTTCTCAACGTTCAAGGAGGAAGAGGCGTTTGCCGATGGTCAGTTTGGGGGAGATCAGCAGCAGCAGCAGCAGCAGTACATTCAGCAGCCCCGGCCGGTGAGCATGCCCGCTCAACGGAGCGGCCAGCCGCCGCGGATACCCCTCCCGAGGACGGCGTCGTACGAGTTGGCGGAGAAGTTGGCCGCTGCGGCAAGGGGCGGTGTTCCTCCCAGCCCGCAGGGCCCGAGGCCCGTCCCGATGCCCGTACCGATGCCGAGGCTGCGGCACAAGACGACGGAATCGGACCTCGCTGAGATTCTGAGGTCGACGGAGGAGAGGTTGCAGAACGGTACGCCGAGCAATAGTCGACCCGCTACGCGGCAGAGGGCGAACTCGGCGTCGGCGGGATCGAGTATGATGACTCCGAGGGGCTCGCCGACGAAGTCGTGTTCGCCTGTCAAGATTGGCGGTTCCCCTCTCAAGAAGGGCTCGCCCATCAGGACCGGCTCTCCGGTCAGGCCGTCACGATCACCGTCGAGATCTCAGTCGCCAGTCAAGCATCGCTCGCCGGTCAAGAACGTGATGATTACCCACGTCGGACAGGCGCTTGATACTTCGGCCCAAAACCGCACTCGCACGCCGAGCCCGTCGAAGAGGATGGTGGTACCGGCGTTGGTTCAGACGCCTGTTCATCACCACCGACGCAATACGTCGCAGACGTCTTTGGCCTCGGACGCGGACAGTCTGTTCGGAGAGACGACGCCTGATGCCGATCATGTTCTGCCGACGGGGTTGTCGAGCCCGAGCCGGCGGTCCGAGAACGAGTCCCCCGGGAACGGGGACAAGGCCGCGGATAGGTGCACGTCGATGAAATCTCTCGGAAGCAACGCCTCTTCGTCCCTGTCGACTCTCTACAGCGTCAACGACCCGGAAGATGATTGCAAGACTGGAGGGAAAGGGGAGGGAATTGTCCGGGGACGAAAGCCGAAGGGCCTCATCATCGACACGGCAATTTGCGATCCTTTCGTCATACCGCCACTGGTCCCTCCTAGAAGTCCAAAACGTCAGGCGTCAAGCCTGCCTCCCCTTCGCCGGATTTCTCCACCCGAGGAGAGGCCCATGATCGACGCCCCCTTCAACTCCAAATCCGCAAGCAACTCGCCCATCCCTCGTCCGCTGGACGTGATCAAGCGGAGCAGCACGGCAGATGGAAGCCCGATGCGGTTATCTATGATGATGCACTCTCCCGGTCTCGGTGCAAGCCCCGAAGCCATCCGGCCAAAGAGCGTCGCATCTATGAAGCCCGTCTTCCTCGTCTCCAGCAACAGCGTCGTCAGCATGAAGGCCAGCCCTGGGACGTCGCCTGAAGATAACAATAACCGCCCCGAGATGCCGAACAACAGGTCGACGTTCGGACAGAAACCCATCTTCCCGCCACCGCTCAACCTTCGACCCGGACAGGCTTCACCTAACCGTGAAGCGCTGGCAATAAGCAGCCCCGAAGGCTCTGTTTCGATCATGGGCGGAAACGCGCCGCCCGCGCTTCGCGCAGTCACAGATTCTCGCGACAGCTCGCCTTCGACTTCGCCTACCCGCCGACCGCTCCCGAACCCGGAACTGAGAAACGAGTTGCGGCGTGGATCACCGACGCTGCGACGGTATCAACGCCGTGGTATGGCAAGTCCGATTCGCGAGCGGGTGCTTTCACGCCAGCCGGCAAACCAGCGAGATAACCGAGCCGACCTCGTGCTCTCCAGCTCAGATTGCCCCTCTATCGTGCTCAAGCCGTCCGACTCACCCAAGCGGAACTCATTCCATCGCGATTTCGCGGTGATGGGTCTGCAGTCTACCGTAGCACAGCTTCGGAGGATGAACAGCCAAATGAGTACGTTGAGCGGCGCCTCCTCCGTCTCGGACCCGGACAGTCCAACACTGCCCAACTTCAGAGGTGGTGGCTTCAGTCCGGACAGAAGTAATTCCCGTATCAGCAAAATCGGCCGGCAGAATTATCTGTCGTTGGGCATGAGCCCGAAAGCCAAGACAAACACGATTAAGGGCGCGAGGAACTCGATTGCTGTCATTAGGTCACGGCCTGGAGCGGCCAAACTCGATGGCTTGAGAGCGGCGGCCGAGGAGAAGGAGAACGAGGCGAGTACGAGGGATGTGATTAGAGGGCCGAGACCACTCAACCCGACGCCGAGGAGTGCTGGAAGAGGGGGAACAAGGGCGAGTACTGGGATGATTGAGAGTCCCACGCGAAGGCCGAGTGGAATGTTCGAAGGAGAGAAGGCCCTGGACGTGGCAGAAGGAAGGGCTGAGAAAGCTAAGCACCAGGGCGAGGCTTTAGGTAGGCTGGCCGGCCTCGAGACGCAAAAGCATTCCCCGCGGAAAGCGTCGGATGGAGTGAGGGCGGGTGATGACAGAAATAGTTCTCCTTTGAGGCTCTGAGGGTTATAATAGTTTCCTTTGTCTCATGTACTCATACTGCGGGGGATTTTGGGTTATAGCTGGGAGAAGCGTGTTATTTTGGGATCTACGGCGTCGATGTTATACCTAGTTCGACATTAGCAGAATACCAGGCAGATATCACAATCGCTAAACTTGAAATTGAAGTCGAGATCAAGACCGGTTCAAGACAAGGAAATTTCGCGCAAACTATCGACGTTGAAGGCCAAAAATTGCGAGGAAAACTTTTACCGTACCTTGTTTTTATTCGGTTCGAATCCTAACCATGGTATCATATCGTGCCTCATCACCCAATCCATCTATGCACTTCGTCTACTGCTCGTCAACGCGGGGGCGCTTGTTCTCCGGGTCATCGTGTCCGTTCACGCCGTCGCCGTTGACCTCGTCGTGGCCACGAACTCTACCCGCGCCCTCTCCAAGCTCGCCTCCCTCCTCGCCATTCTCGCCCTCGTCATTCTGTCCACCAATCCAGTTACCATCCGTGTCGAAGTGGAGGTGCACATTCTCCGCCGTGATCCATCCACCGCTACCAGGGAAAGCAGGCGGCAGGCCTCCGTCGGCGGCGCCGTGCAAGACGCCGGTGTATCCCTCCACGGGCTCGTGGTCGCCCTCGAAGATGATGCGGCCGTCGTCGTCGTCGTCCTCCTCCTCATCGACGGGGTCGGGGTGGAGGTCGGAGCATGCCGAGATGGCGTCGTAGAACTTCTGCACGTCGGCTTGCGTGCCGTCGAGGACTCCGGGGACAACTGTCAGGTCGATGGTGTTGAACTCGTCGTCGCCGTCGCCGCCGTCGCCGAGCTGAAGCTGCATCCAGATGGCTTGGAGGGGTGTCGTGTCGGAGATGGAGCCAACTTGCTTGACCGCGTGAATCGAGATTGAGGGGTAGGGAATTGCAACACCTGCTCCAGCAACAGCAGCAAAGATAGTGAAGTTCCTGCAACACGGTCAGCACCAGCCATTGAACAGCTCCACGCGCACACAAAGACGTACTCTGAATTGACAAAGACGGAAACCTCTTGCTCAACAAGCTCCTCGTTGGAGTCCTTCAGCATAGCACCCTCGGGAGCGCTGGCGGCAGTCGAGACATCGACAGGGAAAATGGCTAGGTTTCCCTTCTGCGACGCGGGGATCCAAGCCTTTGCGCCATCGAGCTGGAAATGCAGCACCGGCTTTCCACCAAAGAAGGTCTCGGGCGTCTGCGCCTGGTGCTCCTCGATCGGGGTGTAGTCCGCCACCGCGGGCGGAGAGCGGATTGTCGTGGGCAACATGGCGATGATGGTGTTCCAGAGATCCGTAAGCGGAATCTCCTTCGGCGCAACTGTGAAAGCCTTCATGGTGGGGGCCGGACTTGAAGCTTCCTTCTTCCAGCTCTTATCGCTATCACCACGTGATGAGAACGGGATGATGTAATCGGAAGGGAGTGGAAGAGAGGAAAGGCGGAGACGGGACACTGGAATGTCCTCGCTGAGGAATACGTACTCGACTCCACCACGCTCGGAGGGGTCTGAGCTCCCCACGTCGTATTTACGTACCTACCTTACCCTGCTGATTCCGTCGCGGGGCCGGCTGCGCAAGCAACGTGCAATCCACAGCTTCGTCTCAGGCAGTCAATGCTGCAGGCACTACTCATGGGCTTCTTCTACCTTAGCTGATCCGTCCTCCAACGGCAACTGCACATCCTTTCGATTCTCACTGACGCGTGCCTCCAAGGCAACTCGCCCATCATGTACAGCAATCGTAGGTTCTCCTGTCACCTCGTCCATCCACGAGTCCGTCGATGTTCACATGTTCGCAGGCTCCCACCCGCTCCTGGAGCAGGTTCCCCTCACAGTCTCCCCATTCATAAATCTCCCGACGGCAACAACCCTCTCCTACAACTACAAAGCCATGCCATCAGCCCTCCCACCCTCCGCGACCGGTGTTCCCGCCGTGGTCGCCGACGAAGGCGCCCCTCCGCCGGAAAAGCCGAAGTACGTCGTCTCGCAGTCCGGCCACGCCGCGCATCCCGACGACATCATCGCATCGTGCCGTGCTCTACAAGCGCACATCACAAAGATGCAGGAGGACGCCGAGCGAGACCTCCGGGAACTCGAGGAGCGGATCCAGGCACGGGAACTTGCGGAGAAGAGGAGGGTTGCCCCGGGCTGGCTTGACAGCGATGCCAGAATATTGCAGCCGGAGAGGGCCGGAGGAGAGGCGCAAGATGCTCAGGAAATGGCGGATCAGGCCGGGGCCAGCGAGATGCCGATGAATGATCAGGGTGCCGAGCTGGACCGGGTGTTTGGGGGGCTGAGCATGCAATGAGGGATCATCCGTTGGCGAAAGCCGTCGGCTGTGTAACGGTCGGATATTGATGCTTTCATGGATTTGGCGTTATGGGATTTGAGAAGCCCGGCTTTCGAGCCGAAGGCTCTTGGCGGATACTTGATATCGTTATACTGCAGCCTTGAGTAAGGTATCTCAGGGCTGAAGGTGCTTTCGTGCACATGTCTAAAGATGCATAGTTATGGATCTTTTCATAGGAAACTATCCCACAAGACACGGATGACATTTTGAACCAATGTCTTCCAAACCAGCCCAGTTGCGGTTAGCGCGCCTGGGCCGCTTCGGGACCGCGCGCACAGCCGGGCGGACCGTTAGCCCGACTCCGACTGCACGTTCCGGACCCGGGCTCCAATCTGACAAAAGGTGACGGGAGCAGCTGAGAGAGGCGGATGCACTTAAATCACCTAGTGTCGACATTTCTGGAAAATACATCGCAGTTGGGATGTTACCCTAGTCTTAAAATTATAAATATATAACAGCGCTTGAGACAAGGTATGCCGATATTACTTTTCATTGATTCATGCTTGTAAAGTATCTACAAAGGAACTATGTTGCATGAAGCCCTCTCGTGAGGGTTGATGCTTCGACCTAGTCTCGGTTAAAGTTGAATTGCGTTTCGGGCAGGCTCTTTTTGCTCCACTGGTGCACCAGCCGGTCGCCTGAGCGCTGCTTCTCCCGGTACAACGCCTCGGTCAGGTACTTGTACAGCCAGATGTTAGCGCCGTTGTACACGATGCTGTGATCACTATCCGTGAAGGCAAGCCAGTTCATCTTGCTGTTGGGCACACCAGCACCAACCAGAAGATCGATAAGCGCGGCGGCATTCTGATAGTGGACGTTGTCGTCTCCAGTGCCATGCAGTATGGTGAATTCACCGGCAATGTTCTTGAAGCCGGCGGCGTTGCGAACGGCGGTCTCGTTATAGCCCTCCTCGTTCTCGGTCAAGGTCTTCATGTAGCGCTCTGTGTACATCGAGTCGTAGAAGCGCCAGTCGCTGACGGGTGCGACGATGAGCGCGGAAGAGAAGACTCCTGAATCTTGCTCCACTACCTTCGCGGAAAGATATCCGCCGTAGGACCATCCAAAAATGCCAATCTTTCCAACGTCAATGAAGGCATTCTGAGATGAGAGTTGTTCCGCAGCCCAGATCTGATCAAGGGGCTCGAGGCGGCCGAGGTGACTAGCAACGGTAGAACGGAAGGCGCGGCCCTTGTAGCCTGTGCCGCGGTTGTCGACGGTGTAAGTGATGTATTCGAGCTCGGGGTCTGATGCGATAAAGGCCCGCCAGTTGATGGTTTGGTATCGCTTCGTCACCTCCTGAGCGCCTGGGCCCCCGTAAGGGGTGAACAGGGCTGGGTACTTCTTGGATGAGTCGAAGTTGGCCGGAAGGCGCTGCATCACGTTCAGGCTGTAACCGTCCGGATGGGTCAACTCGAGGTAGGTGATGTTGGGGAGCTTATACTCCTGGAGGCGAGCGACGAGGGCCTCATTGGTGGTGATGGTGCGGATGGGCTCGGTGGAGTTGACGGAGTACAGTTCCTGGTAGGGGACATTAGGACCCTGGTAACTGAGGATGTAGTAGCCTCCGGAAGCCGAGAAGGAGGCGCTCCAATACCCGGCAACGGTATCATCAACCAGGGCCTTCTTGGTACCTGAGGGGTAGGAAACAGAGTAGAGATGGCGCTCGGTGCTGTGGTGCTCGGTGGAAAGGTAATATACGAGGTGTCGCTCGGTGTCGATCTTGAGGACGGCGGAGACCTCCCACTCGCCGCTGGTCAAAGGAATGGAGTCCCCGCCCTTGACAGGGTAAAGGTAGAGATGGCTCCAACCTGACTCATCGGAAAGGTCAATGTAGTAGGCATCCGTGGTGTTCTGGAGAGGGCCAATGTACTGGATGCCCTGGTTGTTGTCAAGCCAGCCATCAGAGCCATCGCGCCCACGAATGGTCTGCGACGCATAGCCTTCGACGTCGACACGAACAATCTTTTCTTGATCCTGAACTCGGTTGAAGGCGCGGTAGACGAAGCTGGTATGGTTGGTGGTCACCCATTTCAGCTCGCCGACAACCAGGTCGTCGGCGGGGAACGCGTCGATGGCGACAGGGGTAGTGGTCTCAGCCTCGATCTCGAGCAGCGTCAGCTCAACGGTCGGGTTCTTGCTGCCAACCTTGGGGTAGCGGAGATGCAGTTCTTCCGGGTACGAGGGTGCGATCTTCTGGTTGTCCATATAGTAGGGAATGGTGAAGGTCTCGACGCCCGTCTCGTTGAAGCTGAGGTAGGCGATGTATTCTCCGTCGGGGGAGAACCAGAAAGTGCTGCGGCTTCCAAAGATCTCCTCCTCATAGACCCAGTCGGGGACGCCATGAAACAAATCGGGGCCGCCATCGTTGGTTATCTGAGAGATTGTGCCGTTCTTGCTGAGGTAGAGGTTGTTGCCCCGGACAAAGGCCTATGGATGTTAATTGGGGTTTCGGTAGCGGGGAAGTCGAATGAAGCTACTTACAATGGTGTCTCCAATTGGAGCGAACTCGGCGTATTGGATATCCCCGACTTGATCGGCAACCAAAGGCTCGAGCACGCCGGACTCGACGTCCAGGACGGAGTAATCGGCAAAGTACGAATGGCGGTACTGCTTGGTGTAGTTCGTCGCGAACAGCACCTTCTTCAGGTCCGGGCGGATCCAGTATTCGGCGTAGTCGGCGGGGATCTTGTCGGCGCTTACGAAGGTCTCGTTGGCGCCAGAGACGATGTCCTCGATGACGAGCGCATTGTTGGAGAGGTAAATGTAGCGACCATCTTCGGTCCCAGAGAGCCATTCGACGGAGCGGGAGCTGGCACCGAAGCGCGGCGAGACGACGGTCTCGTTCCAAGTGACAATCTTGTCGCCGCCTCCGGTGGGCTGTTGAGGCTCGCGTTCAATGGCCGAGGCGGTGCCCAGGAACACAGCGACGACCGCGACGGCTTTGAGGAAACGCGCCATTGTTGTTCCACAATTGCGTCTTCGATCTTTTCCCTCGTAATTGCTACCGCTATCGATACTCCGTTTGCGCGAGGGAATGCTGGCACAAGGAAGACGAGAGACGGTCGGACGAAGGAACGAGCAGCGGAGGGGAGATCAAGAGGAACCCGCGGGTTTTATGCGTTCCTCCCCGGACTCGATCCACGACCTGCAGCGGTCGTGCGATTGAAATGGACGGGGAAGCTGCGATGGCACATTAGGCAGGTCAATGTCCTGGTTGGGTCGCAGCTCCACGACATTGCGTCCCCAGTGATGGCAACGGCCCACTGACACCACACCGCAGTTCGCTGTGAGTCGCTTTGGAGGTAACATGTCGTGCTCGGGATGCCAAGGCAGCTTAAGATTGGAGCTTGAGAGCTTCAAGGACGGCTTTGGGCTCGGCAGCGAGCTGTGAGTGGTCGGACCGGCATTGTGTAGGGTTGGCCGGCCGGGGCGGTGTTGAGCAAAGAAAGGCTCCCGGGGCCTCAGTAACGACCTGCCGAAGTTGGCGTGATTGCCAGTCTACCAAGACTTTTAAATTGGTAGGAAACGAGTGACAAAAAGCTGCTGGGGGGAACAGTCAAGAGAAAAATAACGCGAGCCCGCGATGGAAAGGCCAAGAGAAACTTGCAGCGAGCAGAGGCCCAGTTCGATGCCTCTTCGGGAAGGTTGTAAACCGGAGCGGACGCCGGGGGGCCACTTTACCACTGCACCTTCAGTGACACTGGAGACTCTGACCACCTTTGGAATGGGTGTTGGAATGGAGGAGGGAAGGGACGGGCAGAAATCGGGTGCGGGCAGACAGACCCCCCCCCCTACTGAATGGGTACTAACCGTGCTCCATGCATGCTCACGCTACCTTACATCAAGCAAGCCTCCCTCTCATTTTCGATTCATTTTCGACTCATGCGCCGCGCTTGAAATGGCTCTTCCTGACACTGATTTGAGAGAATACGCCGTTGTGTTTGAATCCCAATAAAGACCATCTCATGTTGTCTCGTGGGCTGACCAAAGCGCCTGAGACACCGTTGACTGCGCCATGTCTTTCGTCTTTCGCCGCTCGCCGAGTCTAAGCGGGCGCACCCTCCCCCGCCCAGGCGGAAGCTCAGCGGGTGCATACCCGGCCCCGCCAATGGAGAATCGGCGGGTGTTCGGTGACCTTACTGAAGTAAGCCGCCTGTTTGCTACATAGGAGGATCTCCCCTGCAAGCCATTGGACGCCCACTCACCCGAGCTGCCTTGCCTTACCTTACCTTAATCAAGGAAGGCAGTGTGTGCCAGTCGTACCTTATAAGTGGAGATGGGTTCGATTCCTATCAGCGCTATTGGTATTTCACTTATTGGCTCAATTGGCAGGCCATCTCATCTCACCACCGAATAAACCCGGCTCACCACACTGCCATGCTCACTCACCTTCGGTGTGAGGTTGGACGTCAGAGACACACTTGACTCTCACCAAATTTCACCAATTCTCGTCGTTCCGCCTGTTTCTGGTCCCATCACGGCTTCATCTTCCTCAATTGGGGCCGACTATCTCCGCCTCCCAACCGCTCGCCCTGAATCCCCCCCCCAAAACAAAACCATAAAAAACAACCCCGAGGCTATCCTAATTAGCCTTTTCCACCAAGACACCAAGACAGCCTACGCCACCCTCAACGTTGTCAGTTGTGTGTTCAGCTAACAGGTTCGTGACACAGAGACAACGGACATTCCCAAGCAAAAGCAACATCCCGGCATTCCAAGTGCTTCTGCAGCACTTCAATAAATATGAACCCTTGTCGCGGCTCGCCTTACTCAATAACGACCGCCAGGGACTGCAAGTCTCCGAGTCTCCATACAACAAGCAGTCAAGATCGCCGTCGACTCACCTGAAATTCCTTACGACGAGAGCTCCGCTTCGATACCAACTCCCGCCAGAGACCAGAGACACGTGCACTCACACGCCCCCCCAAGCGAATAGGCTACAAGGGGGTGTAATTACCCCCTTGTGGCTGAACATGGTGGGTGAGGTGGCAAAAGGCACTGGAAGAATAGGCTCTAGCAGGCCCTGTTGTCTCATTGCCTTGTCTTGCGTCACGTCGTCTTCCGCTCTCGCAGAACAACAATATACACCATCGGTGAGATGTGACTTACAAGTCCCCCGACTAAGCCCCTCCTGGGACCCCATCCCATCCCATCCCATCCCATCGACAGCAGTGACCCGATCTCCCGCCTGTATGTTGCACGCATATCACCCTTAACCTCTTTCGACAACCACCATCTCTTCACATATTCCCGGCGGGTCTCCGACCAAGACCAACAATCCAAACAGATCCCAGAACCTAGTGATCCCGTTAATGGCCGTAGCAGCTAGCTCCCGCATCTATCACTTATCGAATCTGAGCAACGAGACGAGACGACGCGCCCTGCCATGAACCCCCCCCGGGGCCATGCCACCAATCACCTCCCGCCCGGTGTTATGCGTCCTGCTCACCGGACTGATTCGGTCGATATCCCCAACTGAACGATGGCATTCGTGATATCATCTCACGCCCGCCTCACTTCTGAGGGGGATCCCAGGACTCGGTCAGATGATCGGAGGAAGGCGAGAAAGTGAGACAGTCTACGAAGATGCTCGCTGAGTGCTGGCGTGCTGCGTGGAGGATCCAATGGTCGTGGGCGTTGGCGATATTCCATCACCTTTCTGGGACTCTGTTGCGAGCGGTCTCACTTCACGTGAAAGGCACATTAGCACCCCTGGGCCCCCTTCCCCAGACAAAATTCCTCACATCAACTCTCAGATGCATGCAATGTCCATGTCCCGTTTGGCTGGTAGACTGATCTTGCCTGTCACGGAGCAGTCAATTAAGAAAAAAGCATCTTGAGAAAACTTTAACCATGATCCCTTCGTGTGGGATGGCACCTTGCAGTCTTTCAACCTACAGCTGACAAAATTCAGAGTTCTTTGTTCTGCAGACTCGACATAGGGGTAATTCACCCACTGAACAATCCATCCGGTTGCCATCAAACCTCTGCAAACAATTGACTGTTCGTACTCATACCCTCGCTGCGGTGAATCAACTGCATTGGACTCTGCAGGAGAATTTCTTATTTAAGGAATTTGAGGAATGCTTGGCCACCGATGGTATCTTCATAGCCCAACAAAATCAAAACCGAGTCCTTCCCGACTGGAAGCTCGAAACTTGAAATCTACATTTCTAAACAACTTCCAATTTCTCAAAACCTCTTTTTCTGTCTTTCGGCCCGTGCGATGGCAACGGAAAGCATGTCTCCTATTAGGGAGGACTACATCCGCCAACTCACTCCTTTCTCCACTTTCATGCAAGTCCTCCGAGCTGCCGGCTCATCTGCGACCTTCGAGTTAGTCAACTTCGCCGACCTGAAGAGCATTGGCCACCTCCCCGGCAAGACTGGAGCCCGGATCGTCCATCATCACTCCGATGTGACCTCTTCCTCCCGTTTCGTTTTCAAGGGCATTGACTTTGAAAGCTTCAAGAAGGACAGCAAGGACTTCAAGGAACACCAGGAGAAGACTCTTCTCCACGAGATCCAGACTCTTTGCACTCTGCCCCCACACCCGAACGTCATGCACCGTCCCCAGATCCTTGTCGTTGTCCAAGACGCAAACAACACGGACCACATCTGCGGCTTCTTGCAGCCAGTCATGGCCAAGGACTCTGTGGACGAACAGGTCAAGCGCGCCAACAACAAAGGCGTTCGTCTGCCCCTTGCGTTGAAGGCCAAGTGGTGTTACGGCATGGCCCTTGCGATTCAACATGTTCATCAAGTTGGGAAGAGCTACCACATGGACCTGAAGCCTGGAAACGTGCTGGTTGACGATGGGAACAACGTCCGCCTGATCGACTGGGAGCAGAGCGGTGTGTCCATGTTCACGCACCCGCCTGAGGTCACCATCGATCAGGAGGCCGAGGAGTCTACGCTTGCTGTTGGGAAGGGAGGCAAGCCTCGCATCATCTATACCCCTCACGAGGGCGTTCCTCGCAAGAACCAGAAATGGGGTTTCCCGGACTGGAACGTCTTTCCGGAGTGGAAGCAGACTTGTCCCCGAGCTGCGGAGCTGGCCGAGGTTTTTAGCTTGGGTCGGACCATGTGGATGTTGTTGGAGCAGGTCGAGCAGTCTCCTGATCCTACTATCTGGACTGACGTTTCAAAGGATGTTCCTGAAAATTGGAAGGCTATGATTATGCGGTGTATTGAGCGGGACCCGAATGACCGCCCGGAGTTGGACCATGTGGTGGAGTTTTGGCGCAAGCAGGTTTGAATGCAGGGATAGACGGTACTCAATCGCTAGGGGGAAGATGATACCCCATGTACAGTATTATTATTGCACGTTTAGAAGATAAGGAACGATGACCTGAGATGACCGTACAATTGTTCTTTGCCATTCATTTCCTTGTCGCACATGCCAAGTACTCTGACCAATAGTAGCACCAAACATAGTTGCAGCTAAAGCTCATCCATTCGCCGCCCCCTTGATTGATTAAGGTATGTGATTTTGAATCAGTTTCCAGCTTGCCTCAAGATAACCCGACCTCCATGACTTTGAGTCTTCCGAGGGTTTCAGCTGGCCCTGCTTTCACAGCGGAACCTATTCAACGAAACTGAGAATTGTTTACTTCCTCGCGAATTATAATGCGCGACCCATTTTTGCACGTCACCAGTATCCAACAATCTCTCGCAACGTCTCTATCATTGTCCAAGATTACATCCTCGGCGAACAACTTGTTTCCTAACTCCATTTTCCCCAACATCTTTGGCCGAGGAAGGGGGATTCTTTAGCGACATTGACGTTGAGTCCCGAGATCTCAAACACAGAATGAAAAGCTTCGGCGGTTGAACTCCTCCACGATTGTGTACCAATCCCTGATATTCTGCGGGACGTCCAAGGAAAGAGTCTTTCGGGCATTTTCAAAACTGAATGGTAATGCGGAGTAGTAAGTCCTCCCGTTACCCGTAGTGTGACGGCAGCGCACTCCCGGTACATTTGCTCGCAACCGAGATGCAGCATAAACTTTGAAATCGCCCACTCTTGCATGCACCATCCGCGCGTGTTCAAGAGACCGTTGTCAAGCGCCCCATGGTCATCCGCAGGCGCTTCAGAGAATATGTAACCGTCCCCGAGCGCGGCACGTTTATGGAGCCTCGGCTTCCAGAAGCCGTGAGCACTACCCTCAGAGTCCAACGCGGAGATGGTGATTCTAGCGTTGCTGTAGACTAGAGCCATTTTCGCCGCCCTCAAGCTTCCAGTCATCGGACGAGGAAATCCTGGACGATGCATAGAGCATCGATCCAGATGTATCGAAACCTGGGCTTTCAGGTCAACAAGATGGCGTCCAGGAAGTTCTGCGGCAATTCGCGCTTGGGCAGTGCCTGTCGTTCGGCTTCCAGATTTTCGCTGGTCATCTTGGAAGGTATCCCACCCAGCAGTGGTTCAAGACCACGTATTGGCCCTTTCACCCATTCGCGATCTGCAGGGAGGCAGTATTCGACGGCTCTAGTCGCAAGATCGCTCGCAGAGATGCTGCATTTGGGAAGATTTTCTATGCAGTCCCTGGCCCAGAAGCGGGCTGTCTCAAAAGCGTCCTGAGACATGAAGCTCTCGGGAACAGCCTGCGCAAAAGTCCTGGTCTCTCTTGGCCGGAGACAAAAGGAATAAATACGCAACCGGATTTTTCAAGTAGAAAGCGTAGCTGAAGGCCGTAGACCTAGTGAGCACGATCTCGTGGTCAGGCTGGCCAAACATCAAATGTGCCTATAGAATGTCCACTCATAGACGCTTTTAATTGGCTGTAGATGTATAAAGGAAGGACAATTGTATCCAGACCAACAAGCCCGGATCGCGCAACTGAGACGTTCATGATTACGAGCATTATTGCACGTGGAACGTACCTCTTCAGTTTCGCGAAAAGATGAGTCCAACTGAGCGCCGTTGCTCAGTCTTTCGGGGCCGGTGCAGCTTCCGAATCATTAGCCAACAGAGCCTCTAGCTCTGCACCCTTCTTCCGTCTCTCCTCCAACGAGATCTCTTGTTCAGGAGACGAGGACCATCCGAGACCCAGCTCGGGGTACTGAAGGGGAATTTCTCCATCACGCGGCAGGCTGTCTAGGTAGATGGGCCACGGCGTGCCCATCCACGCGTTGCTAGACTCATGATCACGACGTTGCTTTGAGGTCAGGGGATGAACGAGAACACTGAGTCAAACCATGTCAGAAAATAACCAAACTCACTGCACAGAGACGCGATATATAACGGCGTTCCGCGGTGGACAGCTGTCTCGCGCATTGAAAATGTCCAAACTTACCTCAAGTTCCCACGGTTCGAGGCAAGGTAGTAGAATACATCAGAAAACGAGGAGTCAGGGACCCAGACTAAGATTGGAATGAGCGTTAGCTTGTCTGATGCTTTATATGATACCTGCATGGATGAGGTGTACTTACTCTCATAAGAACCAGCTGGATGAGGCCCGATAGGATACTCGTTGACCCTGAAGAGCGGGACAGCAACGAACGCGCCTGGTACCGTGAAGTGAGCGCGCAAAACTCCACTGTGCGCTTGGCGATTAAAACGTACCGTCACGACGAAGCCTCAAAACCGCATCGCGGAGAGCAAGTGCGCGCGCTGTTTCAGTCGGCGACTGAAGCAAGAAATAGATGTGAAAATGCCATTCTCGGGTTCGCGACTCCACAACCGTCTTCAGATCGTCCTGAGGAGCTGGTGTCGTTGATTGGGTGACCATGGTCATCTTTCACGATCAGCAAGCTGCCAGTTTCTCTTCTCTTGGGTGGTGAAGTGCCTGAATTGCGGTCGTACTCAGCAGTTGGAATTCAAGTGCGGAGAAACGGCGGCTAGAGCACGCCATAATAAACGTGGCTTTTGCGTGCCTTGATTCCGAGAAATGGTACTCGGCTATAAGCGGCTATCAAAACGCCGATATAAAATCCGAGTCATGTAAGTCTCTTGGGTACCTTTGATTTTGATGTGTTCTTGTAGTCAAATTCCCACTGTGACATCGCCTTGCTTTATCTGTGTATGGGGTGAGGCTTCTGTCTTATTTGTGGTAACTTCAAGCTGAGTTGGCCCTTGTTCTGCAAAACTAGCCAAACATCAGAAAACTGAGAGACAGAAAAGAATTCTTAGAGATTATCACGTCAAAGGGCCCTAAAACTCAGACACCTTATTTATCCTGGGCAATGGGAAAAGAAGAAATTGGGAAATCATATTAATATGGATTACTAGTGAGACATTATTCCATCCAACACATATGATATGTCCTACTTTTCATGGCTTTCTTAATCCATTAAACAAAACGCGTTCCATAGCCAGAATTCTCACCACTCACAACGTCGACCTCGTACGGGGCCTCGTAAGGAGCACCGGAACTGCTCAATGTACCAGCGAGTTCCTCGAAAGGAAGGTCCTTCCAAGTTTGCTGGATCTTGCGAGCGCTCTCGAGGAACCGGGTGCGGACGTCGGCGTAACCGGGCGCAACAAGCTTGCGGTCCTTCTTAACAAACTTTCCGTCGACAATAACGTGCTGGACATCGCCGACGCTGGCGTGAAGAATGACAGCTGCAACCGGGTCAACCCAGCCGAGCAGGGCCGGGCTCTCACCGTCCCAGACAACAACATCGGCCTTGGCTCCCTGCGCGATGACACCCAGGTCGGGGCGGCGCAGGGCGAGACCGCCGTTGCGGGTAGCCAACAGGAATGCCTGGTTGACGGTCATGGGCGTGGAGGTGGGAATGTTCCAGTGAGCGAGCACCTGCTGGTAGAGCAGGCGGCGGGTGCTCTGGAGCCAGAGGCGAGCCTGAGTGAGAATGTCGGTCGAGAAGGTGAAGTGGGTGTCGACACCAAGGGAAGCTTGGTCCTGAATAACGTGGCTGTGGGGGTGCGTGTGGCCGTAGTGCATCTCGGACTCAGGGGTGATGGAAATGTGCTGGTTGGTGGAGCGCAGGAGAGAGGCGCCGCGGTAGGTCAGGAAAGAGGCGTGAGAGAAGACCACGGGAATGCTGGTGTTGAGAGCTCCGACGGCGTGGAGATCTTCGGGGCTGTTGGTGACTATCGCCGTGGTTAGTACGTCGAAGGAGACGAACACTCTGGCAAGTTACTTACTGCCCCAAGGACCCTGAAGGCTGTGAGTCGTGATGACGGAGACATTGAATTCCCTGAGACGCATTAGCGTGGGCTGGATTAGATGTTAGACAGCAGAGCGAACTCACTTGGCAAGCTCGACAACAGCATTGACTTCATCAAGAACGGGGTCAGGGCCGAAGAAGTCGCAGGCAACACCGAGGCTGGTAGCAGAGCCATGGAAGCTTGCCTTGGTCGCGATGTCTCTGAAGTTTGCAACCTGCTCCGAAACAGTGTAGTTGGTGACGTTGTGGAAGGTATATGACCAGAAGACTCTCGCGCCACTGTCGATGCTACCCTTCAAACCAGCTTCGGCGGTAGCGTTGGACCAGGTGTGGTGGGCATGGTCAATGGTCGTGGTAACGCCAGCATTGAGCGCTTCGTAGAGACCGGTGAGCTGGCCGATGTAAACATCATCGGCGCTGAGGAGGCCTGCAGCAGCGAACTCGCCATAGCGAGTGAAGTACTCGGCGAGAGAGGTGTTGGAGCCAATGGTCTTGAAAGCAGTCTGCCAGCCATGACGGTGAGTGTCGATGAAGCCAGGCGTGATGATCTTGTTCTTCACGTCGACGATCTGAGTGTCGTTGCCAGTGAACTTCAGGTTCTGAGCTTCCTCCGCCGTGTAGACCCCGGTGATACGGTCATCAGTGATGAGCAGCGAACCGTCACGGATGACGTTCAAGGAGTTGGCCTGGTCATCGAAGCCGACAATGGTGCCGCCTCTGAGAAGGATAGAGGAGGCGCTGGCCAGGCTGGCCATGGCCGCCGAGAGGGCCGCTGCAATGTTGAAGAAGCGCATAATGAGCGTATAATGCGGCTGATGCGACTGTGCTGTGACGCAGGTTCGTTTTGTTTGCCTGTATTGAGCTGCCGATGCCGGTCATACGAATAGCTTTCCATGCATCCGGGCTGCAGCATCACTTATATACATCTGGATAGCACCATGGCGCCCACCTTCGTCTGGTCTTCACGGGCTGATGCAAGGATTGTGAGTTTCTAGAATCTGACTTGGTTCTTTCTTCAACCGGTGGGAACTTGGTTGTGGGTTCCGAGCACACCAATCCGGTGCATTCTGGGGCACTCGGAATTGAGAGCGCGTTCGATGTGGAGTGAGATCCGTCAAAGGTAGACTAGTAGCCTCCGCTGCATCGTGTGCGTTAGCTTGGCATAGGTAGCTCAGAGGTGGGGACAGTCGCTATTGCTCGTGTATACTAGGTTGCGAGAAGATTTGAGAAACTGTCATGAAAATACGGCGATGACTCCCAGGAGACTTGTTTATGTGGGTGCCAGGCATCGTGAGTCCGTGACCGACTCAAACTTCCTTGGTGGCAAGCTCGGAAATAGACATTGTCCTCCCTTCCGCTGTGGAGAAGCTTAATCAACGTTAACCTAGTCTTAAAATAAGAATAGCTGAGTTAACTAGGGGCATCGAAGGGCTAAAGATACTAGCCACGATCAAGCCTCAGACGAAATGCCATCTTACATCATCAGGAAGTAAGCAGCCTTGGAGTTGGCTGTAGTGTGTCGTTGATCTGTCTAATGGGAAATTTCGTTGTAAAACCGAAGTCAGGGCCAGCGCCCCTACCAACCGGAGATAGAATCACTGTTCATTTCCTTGGCGCGTGGTCTTCGTCCCAATTCCCTGGTTGACGTTTGTTTATCGGAGAGCTCGGATGATGTTTACTGTTTTCTCCCATGGCCACTTTGCATGCTTGGCTGAAGTATTTGCAGGTCCCCACAATGGTCAGCGATGACCAGGGTTGGGAAAAAGTCAGTTAGTATTTAGTCGACTAATTAGTCTGACTAAATTAGTCTGACTAAATTCAGGTATTTTTTTGACTAGACTAAACTAGGTTAGTATTAGTCACTAGCCTAATTAGTC
>JAVHLV010000580.1:0-25633 GCA_036785495.1 Colletotrichum neosansevieriae
ACCCCCCCCCCTCTATTTAACCTTAAAATCACTAGTTTTGCTAATTCTAACTTTCTATAAATCTATTTAGTGAGTTTAGTATATTTTAATATATTTTAATATATTTAATATCTATCTATACTATTTACTAACCTTACTACCTTCTCTCTCCTTCTTTCTCCTCTCTTATCACTAAATCTCTTTACTTTAACCTCTTATTTATAATAATAATAGTAATAACCTATTAATTAGTAATAAGCTCTAACTACCTATTATAGAAGAGTAGTAATAAGCTCTTAATAACTTACTAAAATATCTTACTATAATCCTTTTACTAAAACTATAATTATAGTAAGATTATATTAATTATATAACTTTATAGCTTTATCTTATTTATTCTAAGGTATTTAGGATATTATAGCCTTACCTTTAGTAATAACTATCTAACTTAGATTATTTATAACTATCTAAGCTAAACTCTCTAATTTTAAGTTACTAACTCTACTTACTACTTACTTTTACTTTATTTCTCTCTACTTTTCCTCCCTTACTTTAAATAATTCTTTACTCTTACTATAACTCTTTCTCCTTTATATCTTAATAACTTCTCCCTTATATTTACTATTTTTAAGATATTTTAGTCTCCCTATTTAAAAACTTATATTAATTATATCTAAGTTATAGTAAGTAGTAAAAAGGCTTTTTAGTTAATAGTTACTTTATTAATAGTAAAGGTTTAGTAGATTTATCTTAATTAGCTTTATAACTAGTAGTGCTTTATTTTCTAGAGTAAAAAGATATATACTAAGTTTTTATTAAAAACTGCCTAAATTAGTTAATAATATTATTTTAATTCTGAACTTTTCCTTTATTTTCTTATATCTCTCCTATCTTAATAAAATAACCTAGAAATCCTCTTATAAAATTAAGAATAAGTATATAAAAAAACAAGAGATAATCCCCTTATTAAGATATCCTCTCTAAGGATTAATAAACTTAAGAGATATATTAATAAACCCCTTTTATATTTAATAACTTCTTATTTCTCTAATAAACCCCTCCTAAGTTTATTCTCTCTTTAGGAAGCTCTTTTTAGGAACTAAGTACTAAGTATTTCCTTTTTGGAAAGTACTTTTATAAAAGAAACCTAAACTAAAAAGCTCTATTTAAGAAAGGAAAACACTAGATTTATAGAGAAGTATAGATAAATATAAGTTACTTAATAAATAGATTAATACTTAAAGATATAGCTTAGAGAAAGTATTTATATTTAAAGTATAATTATAGATTTAATACTTAAACTCTTCTACTTACTAAAAGGTATAAATAACTATAAGTTATCTAATATATAGCTTAATACCTAAACCTATAGCTTAGAGAAGATATCTATATATAAGATACTAATATAAGTCTAATACTTAAATTCTTTTATAGAGAATTACTATTCTTTCTTTTTACTATATCTAAAGATATCTCCCCTATCTTCTCTGCCTAACCTTAGTATTACTTTATTATCTTTATTCTTTATAATTTTAAAGCTATTATTAACTCTAATATATATAGTAAAATTAGGGATTTTCTTAGTGAGGTAGCTCGCTTACGTAATCATATTATATAAGAATATTACGTAAAACAGCTTAGGTAATTAAGAAGGTATTAAAATAGGTATTATTTCGGCTTATTAACTAGTAACTAGCTAGGTAGGGGAGAGAGGAGTTATTTATACTTATTCTAGCCCTTCTAGAGGCTTCTATTATATAATTACTTGCGCAATAGCTTACGCAGTATATTGCGTAGATATTTAGTCTATTTAGGCTTAGTTATATATTAAGGTTATAGCTTAAACCCTTTTAGTTCTAGCTAGAAAGCTTATTAAAGGTAAGGCTTTCTAGGACTTTCTAGACCTTTCTATCCATAGTATAGACAGTATTATTAATACTGTAATATACTGTGTTATATTATATAGTATATTATTAAGTATTATTATTTATTATATATTTTATAGGTCTTATATATTAAGGGTTTTTGAGATATTTAAATAATATCTTATAAAAAATTATAGTATAAGCCTAAATCTATAAAGTCTAACCTAAAAAGCTAGTAGAGGGTATATAAGAGGTAGTAGGCTAGGGTAATTCTATACTCTAAAATATCTTAACCTTACTGCCTCTTATTTAGAGATATTTAGAATAGTTATATTCTAATTAGTAACTTTAGGAGTTTTTATATAGTAAGTTATAGTAGTTAACCCTCTATAAGGTTTTATAAAAGTTACTATAAGTATACCTTTTAATAAAAAGCTTCTCTAAGAAGAGCTTTGTATTTCTTAATATAAATTTAATTTAATTATAATTAAAGTAAGAACCTAAAGTTATATTAGTATAGAGTAAATAAGAAGTAGTAGGCTAGAATAACTCTATACCTTAGAGTGTTCTAACTCTATTACTTCTACTCTATAAGTATTATAAGAGATATTATAAAATCTAACTCTAATTTTAATAATATCTAGCTATCTATTATCTCTATAATAATAGCTAGTAGAGCTTATATATTAGTATATCTCTCTATAAATTAGAAATCCACCTTACTATAGAGTTAAAAAACTATTAGTTAGTATATAAAAAGAGCACTATATAGTACTGTTAGGTATTTAAGAGCTCTATAATTAGTAAATACTTCTATAAGTTATTCTATATAGTATAAATATTCTATATTATCTGGATTATAGTATTATTACTCTCTATAAAGCCTATAGCTCTAGCTAGGCTATAGGAAGTTAATAGTAGTAATAAAACTTTTACTTAGTAGTTTGCTTAGATATACTCACTAGCTAGATTTTATTTAGAGCCTTTCTAGAAGTTATAGATAGTTTAAGAGCTAGAATTATTTTATAGGTTTAACTCTATTAGATAACTACTTAGCTAATAACTACTATATATTATAGTTATATTACCTAAACGTTCTATATTATCTAAGCTACTATACTATTACTATCTATATAGAGTATAGCTCTAGCTAAGCTATAAATAGTTTATAGCAGTAGCTAACCCTTTACTTAGCAGCTTATCTAAGTATACCTATTAGCTAGAGTCTCTATATAGTACTTTAGGAGATATTTTTATAAGTATTATAAGGGATCTTAAAAGTAGTCCTAAAAAGTCTAATTTAGTAAACTAGTCTTAGAGTTAACTTCTCTTATCTAAGTAATTAAACTAAGGATCTACTAAGAGCTTAAAATAGCTAATTTTTAGATATCTAGATATAGGTTTTTAGTAGTAATATAACTAAATATAGAGATAATAGCAGAAACCTTTAATAGAGTTTTCTTTTCTTCTTAATAGCTTATTACTCTAAAACTAGGCTGTCCAGAGCTAGGGTTTAATAGCTAGAAAAGCCTAGTATTTATATTAGGTCTAGTATACTCTTAATATTTATTAAAAATCCACAGAAAGAAATAATTCTTATACTAGGTTATACTTATAGCTATATTAAGTTACCTAGCTAGAACAGCTAGTTACTATATTAATATAGATAAGAGAAGTTAGTAAAATAAATCTATAACTTTAGGGTAATAACTACTTCTAAGAGATAGATTTATTAAGTTTTAGGTAGATAGCCTAGAATAGGTTACTACTAGCTAGGTAACTAGTTAGTAGCTTATAGTTTCTAGGTTTAGACATATTTAGCAGGCTTTAGTTATCTAGTATACTATTATAACCTAACTTAAAATATATATAGGTTAGAGGTTATTAAACACCCTATCTAAAATATAGTATTATAAGGGCTAGAAAGTAGTATTAATATAATATAATTCCCACCTAGTGCTTTAAATATTAAAGTGAAGTAATTTAACTAAGTATAAGTAAATAGTGCGACTAACTCTAACTTAAATAGTTAGGGAGTAGGGAGCAGCTATACTAAAAACTATATTTAGAGGGTTATAAGAATAGTACTAAAAGGTAACTATTAGTAAGTATATATCTTATAATACTATTAAATTACAGGGAGCTTCTTAGGCCTTCTACTACTATAGCCTAATAAAAGACGGATATAGCACTAGTAGGTTAATAGCCCCTAGAAATAGTATTAATATAATAAGAATTAGATAACTATATAGCTAAGCTCTATATCCCTCTAGGAGATAGAGGTAATATTTAATAACTAAATAGTAATAGGTTTAGCCCCCTTAAAGCCTAAGCTTAATATATAGTCTAGAGTATTAAGCTTATAAAAAGATTAAAGAGTTATAGCTCTAAGAAGCTTAGGTTATTAAAAGAACCACTATTCTTTCTTAAATATAATCTTATTATATATAAGGGTATAATAGTCTAAGTCCCACACCCTATCTAGGTTTTTAAGCATACCGCTTTAACAGCTTATATATTCTATACTATCTAGGTTACTATACTATTACCCTCTATAAAGCCTATAGCCCTAGCTAGATAATAAGAAGCTAGTAGCAGTAGCTAACCCTCTACTTAGCAGCTTACCCTAGTATATCTATAGGCTAGAGATAGAATAAAATAATATAGAGGCCTTATCTATAAGCTAAATAGAGTTCTTAAAAGCTATAATATATAAGAGTTAGGTCTATTTTAAAGCCTAACTTTCCTTATACTTATTAACTTTGCTAAATATTCTTTAAATAGCTTACTTAGGTATAAGTATATACTAAATTATAATACTACTATATCTTTAGCTTTATAGCTACTATCTCTTCTCTACTTTAAGGCTTACTAAAGCAGCTTATTTAAGCTATAGCTATTCTCTCTATTTTCCTCTATAGTAGGTTAGAAGTAATAACTACTATCTAAGTCTCTATCTAGCCTCTTAATACTCTAAGAGTTTTAAACCTATAAAGGTCACTATTTAGAAATTCCCTAGTTAAACCTATTACCCTATAGCTACTAAGAGATTTTCTAATAAGCCTGCCTAGCTAGACTCTTCTATAATTTATAACTAAACTAAACTATAATATCTAGAGCACTATATACTAACCATAAAATCATAATAAAACTCTTTATCTTTATTAAAGTCTTTAATATTTTTATCTATACCTAGTACTAGATAGAACTACTACTTAGTAGTTTTAAGGAGTATCTCTATTAGTATCTAAACTATAAGCAGGTCTTTAACTTCTATAAAGAAAACCTTATTATAATAAAGGCTAATAATCTTTACCCTAAAGTATATACTAACTACTAAAAGCTTATAGATATTCTCCTTAAGATACTAAAGATTAAAGCCTCTATTTCCTAGCTTAGCTAGGTCTTTAATAAGTTTTAGTATCTATATATCTTATATTAGTATTATATTAAGTTATAAAAAGATATCTACTAGTATTAAACTACTCTATACTACTAGCTCTCTATACTCTTTAATATTAACTCTATTTAGTTTTAGTATCTACTAGCTAAATCTACTACTTTAACCTACTAGCTTAAGAGAGAGGAAGATAGCTAGACTTATAACTTTATAATAGTTATAATACTAAAGAAGCTACTCTTCTAGCAAACTAAGTTAAATAAGCTTCTATAAGACTTCTTCTAGATTATAGAGGCTAGGAGAGCTAGTAACTAAAAAGTTATCTCTATTATTAATATAATATTATAGCTAAACCTTTAGCTTAACTAAATAGATTAGGTTAAGCATTTTTATAGCTTTAAGGTTACTACTATCTAAAACCTTATATAGAAAGTCTCTAAGGAGGAGAAGTTTATATTATTTATAGTTACTAACCTCTTCTAAGTTACCTATAAGGTCTAAGACTTTACTATTTAGTATATTATAAAGCCTATACTTTTTAAACTACTTTACCTATATTTAGTAAAGCTATTTAATAAGCTATTTTAGCTATTAATAAAGACTAATACCTAGAAGTAATACCTAAATATCTAGTATATAATTATAGTATATATAATTAGAGTTAGCTAGCTTACTCTAAATTAGTAAATACCTATTATACTATCTAGTTAGCTCTAAGATAATATTAAGGCTTATAGAGCACTAATAGGTAAATTATCTAGCTACTATATAATATCTCTATAATAGTAAGCCTAGTAAGAAAAATATTAAAGGTTTAGAGAAGTATCTATAATATTAATAGACCTGCCTTTCTAATAGACCTGCTTTTTCCATCTAGATTAGAGTTATTATAGCTACTAGATATAATATACCTCTATATTATATCTAGCAGCTATACTAACTTACCTCTTATTATAGCTGCTAAACTGCTACTTTACTCTTACTTATCTAGTAGCTATAATAACCCACCCTTTAGCAGTATATATTATACTTATCTAGTAGCTACTAGACTAAGCCTATCTACTCTCACTTATTTAGTAGCTATAATAACCTACCCTTTAGCAGTATATATCATACTTATCTAGTAGCTACTAGACTAAGCCTACCTACCTACCCACTCTATAGCAGTATATATTATACTTATCTAATAGCTATTAGACTAAGCCTACCTACCCTAGAAAAGTATCTATAATATTAACAGACCCGCTTTTCTAATAGACCTGCTTTTTCTATCTAGGTTAGAGTTATTACAGCTGCTAGATATAACGCGCCCCTATACTATATCTAGCAGCCACACTAACTTACTCCTTATTATAGCTACTAGTTATAGCTACTAGACTGCTACTTTACTCTCCCTTATCTAGTAGCTGTAACACCCTACCCTTACTCTATCCTTACTCAGCTAGCAGCCATAACACCCCACCCTTTATTAGTACATATCACCCTTATCTAGCAGCCATAATAACCTATCTATCTACTCACTAGATAACCCACCCACACACCTAACTACTAGAAATCTAATCTAAGAGACTAGTTCTAGTTTCTAAAGTGGTTACTATTAGTTAGAAATTTTAAGTATAGACTATCTATAAACCCTATAAAAGGTATAACACTAAAAAGTTAATCTCTCTACTAAAAAGTTAGTTCTTATTTATATAAACCTTTTTATTAGTATATCTAGACCTATAGTCTTAGTCTAAAAGTTACTATAACTACTTTTTAGGCCTAAATATTAGTTCTAATATATTAGAAGTTATTAAAGTAATAAGCAATCTCTATATATACTAGCTATTATATACTATAATATTATTAGTACCTATTTTAATAGTTTAAAAACTCTATACCTTTTATTATCTATTAGTATACTATTTATTAATAATATATATTATTTATAAATAGATACTTTTACTTATATAATTTTTATATTTAAATAACTTTATATTCTTATTTTTTAGTATAGTATAAATACCTAGTTATTTTGTTAAGCTTATATTATTTTTAATAGCTAAGAAGGTATAGCTCTATATATCCTATTAGTTATTTACTCCTTATACTAACCTAGGTTAGTATAGGTATACTATCACAACCTAAGTCATATAGGCGCAGCTAATCCCAGCTCTGCTAATTAGATACTACTAATCCAGGTTCTAGTACGCTTAAGTAAGGCATAGCAGAACAGGATCCAGAATAGATCTATACTAGTGGAATAATATTTCCCTACTAGTAAATAATAACTTAGTGCCTATACCACAAAATATACTTTAGGTGCACTAATTTGCTACTTTATAGTTAGAAGGTTAAGGTTAAATCTATATATATTCTAATAGGTATTCTAATATACTATAATAGTTATAAGCCCAGCTCTTTTACTTTAATATATATATACCTCTAAACTTTATTTATATACTTAGAACACCCTATTAAGTTACCCTTTTCTATAAAACCCTATATACTTATCAGAATATCTTCCCTAACTAAATCTAACTCCTTAATTATCCTCTATAACACTAATAATTAGTTTAACTAGTACCCCCTTTTTAAGCAGTAAATATACTAGTTAGACGTCTAGTATCTCACTAATCTAGATATAAAAGACGCTCTACTAATCTGCAATTATACTATAGATAAAACTCTCACTATCATAAAATACTATAACTAGTAAAATAAAAAATTAAGAGAAGACTAGAAACTTAAGATAGCTAAATAGAAGTCTAAGAAAGCTAAAGCTAAAAGCAAGTAATAATTATTTACTAAGCCTAAACTGCCTAAACCTAAACAGCTCACCCAAGCTAATATTTAATAGGATTATATTATAGTATAGAAAGACTAAATTAACTAGAAAGCTCAGAAAGTAACTCTTATTAATAATTTAAAAGCAGCTAGAACCTATTTAGATAAAACAGTCTCACTAACTATTATATCAAATATAACTCTATCTAAATAACTAAAAGATATAATTACAGTTTAGACACTTATCTAAATAATTTAGTAATAGCATAGCTAAAAAGACACTATAGCATAAACCCTTACCTAAAAGGAGTATTATATAATACTTAAAAAGATATATAGTAACTCTAATCTAAGTAAGTAGTATATAGAGTAGTATATAGTATTTTTAAAGGCAAAAAGCTAGAAAGTCTCTAAAATTAAAAGCATACTTATAGTCTATAATTTCCTCTTAGTAATTAAATATTAAATTACCTCTACTTAGACACTTAACAAAAAACAAAAGCTATAATAAGATAAGTATCTAGAAAAGGAGATTCTAGTAATTAAGGAGATTAGTAATATCTTTCTAATACTTCTAACTTATAGATTATTTACAGGCAAAACACCTTAAATAAAGATACCTAGTACCTATACTATACTTAGTAAAAAGTCTCTAAATAACTTAAATAATAGTATAAAGAAGGATTACCCCTATAAAAATCAGCACCTCTAAAACCTAAAGCTATACTCCTAGTTAGAGTTTACTCTAACTAGAAAAGCTAAATAGAGGGTTTTAGGTATATTAAAAAACATATTAATTATAATTTAGAAACGCCTAAATAAGTTATACTAGGCAGTACTTAAAGCTAAATATAAGAAGAAAGGTTAGCTAAAGAATAGTAAACCCACTTTTAAAGTTAAATATAATATAAATAAATCCAACTCTGCTATAACTAATAAGAATCTAAAATAAAATAAGCAGAACTACCCTAAAATAATTATTATAGTTCCAATTTCACTAGAACTAATTACTAATCATATTAACTTAAACTATAAAGTTTATATAACACTATAATATAACTAATATCCACTCTCTAAAAGTATAGTTCTAGATAATTATAGTATAACCCACCTTATTAATAACCTCAATCTCCTTATTTTAGGCTTATATAAGCTATTACTACCTAGCCACTTTATAGAAGCAGGAAGCTCTTCTTTACCTATCTTAGATAAGAGATAATATATCCTAAAACAGATTCTAAATAGCAAAAACAGCCCTAGAACAGAGAATCTCATCTTAGAAGACATTATATATATTTAAAACTTCTATATTAATATTATCTTAGAGGCAAAGCTAAGTGCAAAAAGTATATAATATTATAACCTTAACTGCACTCTTTATTTTAGTAGTATTAGCTAGAATATTATTCTTAAAAAGCTAGATTACAAGAGTAACCTCATATTTCTCAAATATAAGCCTATTTTATCTTACTCTCCTATTTTAATAAGCTAAAGTGGTATTATAGTAATAACTTACTTACTAGATAAATTTTAAAAAGCACTATAAAAGCCCTCTTATAAGCTTTATAGTAACAGATCAGATAATATAATGCTATAGTATCTTTGCTCAGAGCATCTCAGTCTATGCATACTTACACATTTAGTTAATAATATATAGGAGGTAAGAATTAAAGGCTCTTCTTAAGTTAAGTATAAAGCCTATACTATTACCTATGCTAAGAAGGTTATTTTAAGACACACTTTAAAAGCTAGATCTATATATTTATATTACTATATCAGCTAGAACCTATTTAACTTTCTAGAGAGCTAATACCACTCTAGCAAATTATAGTTACTAGTTATTAAAGATAAATATATAGAATATCTATTTAGATTTAAGCTTATAGAAAAGAACTATAGACTAGTTATAGAAGTCCTAATATAGTTTAAAGCCTAGGTATAATACTAAAAAGATTTATTAATTTATAAAATTTATTTTAATATTAAACACTCTATAATTATAATAAAGAGCAAAACCAGATTCTAGTAATAGTATATCAAAAAAGGAATTAAACTAGAAAACCCTCTACTATATATAAAGGAGCTAACAGGCACACCCAAATGCATAGAATAAGAGGTAATTAATAGAGGCATTAAAATCCAGGTTAGAGCAGATCTTTCTAAAAATATATAGTTAGAAAGCACTTATATAAATATCTACTTATTTAATATAAGCCTAAGCAAATCCTATAGTTAGCTCTCACTAAATCAGGTTAAGGACTAATAGTTTTAAAACCACTACTATTAGTATAAGCTAGAGCTTATCTTAAGCTTCTTAAGAAACCTTTAACTATACTAGAAATAGATCTATATATATATATATAAAGTATACCCCTTAAAACGGAAAAGGGAACAGAATAAGAAGAAAAGGGATTTTAAAATTTAACTAAGAGAATATATTAGATATCTAGTAGGCTATATTCCAAACACCTATAACCTATATCAGATTTAGATCTCTAAGATTAACTAGATAATTATAATATAGAATATTATATTTAATAAGCATAAATTCTATTTACTATAGAACAAAGTAATCATAACAGAGCATACTATTATATAGGAAATTATTAATAAAATCACTAAGCCTATTAGCATAGCTAGTATAATTTTAGAATAGCTTAGTAACTATAAGAGTATAGAAAAATCACTAAGCAAATTAGAGGCCTTAACTTAAAATACTTAAAACATTAATATATAAGAGTACACCATAAAAGACACTTTTAACATAGCAGGAAGCTTAATAACCCTAGATAATACCCCAGAGCCTAAAAGCATACTAGAGGTAGAAGATAGGAAATAGCAGAATACAGAAAATATTAGAGAAGTAGAGCTATTAGTACTAGATTTTAAACCATAACTAGAATAACAGCTAGCCTTAAATATTAATAACTATAATAGAGATAGGAATCACACATAGCAACCTATAGGCAAATATACTAATATCACACTATATAATAAAGGACCTAATATAAATAAGGCATAGCGTAATAGAGAATAAAAGTATTAAAAGTATAAAAGAAAGAATTACAGCTTAGCAATAAAATATAGCTACTAAGTTTATAACTTAGAACTAGGAAATAGAGCCTTTATAATAATATTATATAATAATAACTTAGTTTCTAAAGGGGATAATCTGTTATAGTAAGACTTCTTTAATACCTTTCTGCCTAATTAGTAGAGAGCAATTTAAAAGGGGGATCACATATATTAAACACTGTATATAGTTTTTAGCACTATAGTATATATAAATAAGGCTATAAGGCTTAGAATAATATATAAGAATAAATATTATATTAATAACCTTATTAAACCACCTAAAAACTAGAAGGATCTTTAAAACCTACCCCTAAAGCTTTAATTAATATTTAAGTAAGTAGTATAAGATAAAATCAAAATGCTATATTAAATAGAGACTTAGCATATTATTAACTTAAAGGATGTATATCAGAAACCTCTTCCACTTAAGTGGGTTTTTATCTATAAATATAATAAAAATAGATATCTCTAGTACTATAAAGTATATATCTATATATATAGAGATAAATAACCTATAAACAGTCTATAGGAAATATATATAGCTATACTTATAGCTTAGACACTTTAAATAATACTTATAATTATAGCTTATTTTAACCTTAAGATTTATTAGTTTAATATTATAAATGCTTTTCTAAATACTAAAATACCAGATAGAGAGCTAGTTATTTATAAGTTACCTAAAAGTTTTAAGCAAGATAGTAAATATATTAAGCTTAAATAGGTATTATATAGGCTAAGAGAGTTACTATACTTATAGTATAAAGACTTTAGCTTAACACTTTATAATCTTAGTCTAGAGCTATATAGTGAGGATCTATATCTATTTACAGATCTAAACTATAAAGTCTATATTCTCTTCTATATTAATAACTTCCTTATTTTCTTCTATAAAACTAACTAGGAGGAGGGCTAAAGAGTAATAGGAGGTCTTAAAGGCAGATACATACTAAAGAACCAAAGCTCTATAAAATAGTTTCTCAGAATATATATTATATAGAACAAAACAGTATATAAAATCTACCTTATATATAATATATATGTTAATAAGGTAGTAAGGAGATTTAAACTTATAGATAGTATATACCTAGCTATATTACTACTAATAATTAAATTTAAGAAGAATATCTTCCAGGCTATAAAGGTATAGATAAAGGAGTTTTAGGAAAAAATTAGTTCTATTCTATATATTATAGTTATAGTTTACCTAGATATAGTATTTACAGCCTCTTAACTTTCTTAATTCCTAATAAACCCTTCTAAAATATATTTAGCAGCAGCAAACTAGATAATTAGATATCTATACTTAACATACTTCTTTGTAATTACTTATAAATATATAGGGGGTAGTTAGAAACTCCTAATTATAGGAGATATATTATTTGCTAATAATAAGGAGATATAGACATTCTTATAAGGATATATTATCTTACTCTTTAAAGGCACTATTTAGTAAAAAGCTGTATAGTAAAGTATAGTTATAACCTTAATAATAGAAGTAGAACTTCTAAGCCTTAAGTAAATAGTAAAAGAAGTAATAGTACTATATAGGCTCTTCTAAGATATATATCTTAATCTTAGAAATGCCTAGAAAGTCTATTATAATAATTAGCAGACTATATATCTTATTATAAACTTAGAAGAGTATATTATAATATAGCTTAGATATATTAATATCTAGAATATATAGTTATACTAAGAGCACTTAATAGGATTGTTTAAAATTATCTATATACTAATAGACTAGATACTAGCAGATAGACTTATAAAAAACCTGCTAAAAGCTAAGTTTAAGCACTTTAGATTAATATTAAACCTCATAAATATATAAAGTAAGATTATAATACTAGAACAAAAACCAGACAGTAAATCTCTCTTAATTTAGAGTAAGGCCCCTAGAGTATAATAACTTTTATAAATCTAGGCTAAAATAGCCTTAACTACTATTCCAGCCTCCTAAATATAATATTTCTAATAACCTAAGTAGAAGCTACTAGAATAGGTTTATAATATCAGACTAAAGTTCTTAGTTATATACTAAGCCTAACAGCTTCTAGTTAAGCTTATAGTTATTCTATAAGGTATAAATAGCACTATATAACTAGCTAATAGTAGTCTTTTAGGCTTTAAAAAGCCCCTCTTCTAGGATATATAAAAGAGGACCTAGTATATGCTATAGAATAATTACTATAATAGAGGCAAATATATAAGTATAGCCCTTATAGTTAGTATATTAACTTCTAGTACCTCTAAAATACCTTCTAAATAAGTAGCTAGCCACTCTACTATAAATATAACTCTGGTAGGGCTTATTATATTCCTCACAGTCTAGAGGGGAAATCCCTATAGTATTTCTATTATAAATTATTAGCTTATTATTAAACTCACTAAAAGAGGTTTTACCCTTATCAGAGAGGATAAAGTTCTTATTATCCTACGTATTAGAACCCTTATTAGAGGGGCAGGGTTTATAGTCTAGCAAAGCAGAATAGAGTCCAGGACTATAAACTGCTAAAACACCCTTATACTACTTACTTAGATATAGGAACTAAGGAGCTATAACTAAAGCCTGCTTTTAGGTAGTTATACTACACACTACTAAATAATAATTAGAATATATTAATAAAAAGAGATTATAAATATATTAGGAAGCTTCTAATTAGAAAGCTGTTAAAGGGCCTTTTTAAGAGCTCTATTTATAGTCTTCTAGCTAGAAAGTACTTAGCAGGAAGCTAAATAAGAGTTAGAATATTAAATAAGAAATTAGAGATATTAAATATATAATACTTAATAATATAATTAGGTTAGATATATTAGATAGTAGCCTCCCTTACCTTATTATTTTTATTACTAAAAGGTAATTTAGAGCAGAGAGGGGGAATAGGCTTATTATTATTAGTAACAGTCTCTCTCTCCTTATTATCTAAGTTACTATTAGATAACTAGGCATAGAGAGAGAGAACAGGCTTACTAGCACCCTCCTCCTCTATAGATTCTTTATTAGCATACTTAGCAGCAGCCTCCCCCTCCTCACTAGCTAAGTCACTATTAGATAACTAGCTATAAAGAGAGAGAACTAGCTTACTAATAGCCTCCTCCTTAACTTATTTAGTAAGCTTATACTTATATACCTTTTTAGCAGTATAGCAGGTCTTCTTATAGGCCTTTTTATTAGCTACTTACTAAACTAAGTTAGAGAGCTTATTAAAAGATATATTCTATAAAAGAGTTAGCTATAATTAAAATAATTATTAAAATAGAGATATAATATATATATAATTATTATATAGATATTTAGGTTAATATATAGTTATAATATAGTTTTTAGAGAGAAAAAGTAAGAGTAAATAAGCTACCTAGAATTTATAAAAGGTAGTAGATAGCATACTAACTTAAATAGCACTAAGAGAAATTTTTTAATATCTTAGATAGAAGGAGCAACTTTAAAATCAAACCTAGATATACCTTCCTAAATAAATAATAATATTTAAAGCTATAAAATAGCAATTTAGCAGCTAAATAATCCTTTATAATATATCTCCTTTATTATAAGAGGGTATTTATAATTAGAGAATCTTATTTATAAAATTAGTTTAGATAGTTATAATTAGGATTTTCTAGCCTATTATAACTTTTTATATATAGTGTTTAGTTATAGTTTGCAACTAGAGGGTATATTATAATCTAAGTTATATAGGTATAGCTAATTCCAGCTCTGCTAATTAGGTGCTACTAATCTAGGTTCCAGTACGCTTAAGTAAGGCATAGCAGAACAGAATCCAGAACAGATCCATACTAGTAGAATAACGTTTCCCTGCCAGTAAATAATAACTTAGTACCTGCACCACAGAATGTACTTTAGGTGTGCTAATTTGCCACTTTATAGTTAGAAGGTTAAGGTTAAATCTATATATATTCTAATAGATGTTTTAATATACTGTAATATATACTATACTAGTCCTTAAGTAATAAGTAATTCTAATTAGCTAAAAGAGTAGTATTACTAGCTTTATTCTACTATTTTAGTCTTTTAGTTATTCTAATTAGTCTACTATTTAGCTTCCCTATTATAGCAGAAAGATTTTATTAAGGATATTAATTTATTCTGCTAATTAAGTATTTACTTAGTCCTTATTAGCTGAAAGGTTAGTCCTATTCTTCTATACTTTGTGGTAGTAGTTATCTATATAATATAATATTAACTAGATATAATCTAGTTTTACTCTTTTAGTTCTTAACTAGTTCTAATTAGTTTATAAGTTAGTTCTTACTAGGCTTACTATACTAGTTCTTAAGTGATAAGTAGTCTTAATTAGCTAAAAGAGTGGTATTACTAGTATTATTCTACTATTTTAGTCTTTTAGTTATTCTAATTAGCCTAAATAATAGCTCTCCTATTATAGTAGAAAGATTTTATTAAGGATATTAATTTATCCTGCTAATTAAGTATTTACTTAGTCTTTATTAGCTAAAAGGTTAGTTCTATTCTTCTATGCTTTGTGGTAGTAGTTACCTATATAATATAGTATTAACTAGATATAATCTAGTTTTACTCTTTTAGTTCTTAACTAGTTCTAATTAGTTTATAAGTTAGTTCTTACTAGGCCTGCTATATTAGTTTTTAAGTGATAAGTGGTTTTAATTAGCTAAAAGAGTAGTGTTACTAGCTTTATTCTACTATTTTAGTTTTTTAGTTATCCTAATTAGCCTAAATAGTAGCTTCTCTATTATAGCAGAAAGATTTTATTAAGAATATTAACTTATCCTGCTAATTAAATATTTACTTAGTTCTTATTAGCTAAAAGGTTAGTTCTATTCTTCTATGCTTTATAGTAGTAGTTACCTATAATATAGTATTAACTAAATATAATATAGCCCTACTATTTTAGTCCTTAACTAGTTCTAATTAGTTTATAAGTTAGTTCTAAATCTCTTCTATTTATCTAACTATAAAGTAGTTCTTACTTATTAGAGGGTTAGTTTCCTCACTTAGTAGGTAATTACCTTATTAAGTAGTTCTTATTCTATACTATACTATTTTATTTAGTTCTCTAATATATATATATAAATCTTTTCTTTTGCCACCCTTAAAACCCCTTTTCTTATTACTTAAATATATATCTTATTAAAAAGCTATATCCTACTTCTCTATTTAATATTCTATATCTCTCTTTCTCTCTTTTAAGTTAGAGTATCTTATATCTTTTACTCTTATTTCCCCCTTAGTATTATTAAAACTAGTATAAGAACTATTCTCTCTTACTAACTTTGCTTCTATTTTTAATTTAATAACTATTAGAATTACTAGCTTTCTATAAGCTATATCTAGGTTTTTAATCTTATTCTCCTATTTCTTAATCTCTTCTAGCCTTTAGCTAATATCTATACTCTAATATTAGGCCTCTTTTTATACTCTATTAGTCTAAGCAGCCCCTAAAATCTCTAAAGTCTCTAAGACCTTACTATACCCCTGCTAAGCTTATTCTGCTATAATTACTATTTAGTAAGTAAAGTAGCTAGTCTAGGTTTTAAAAATTATTATAACTTAAATATTACCTTAACTCTTATTACTAGAAGTAATATTATCTTATTTAAAGCACTAAACTAAGTATTAGTAATAATACTTATAGCACTCTAACTTTAAGACTTAATTTAAGTAGCTTTTTAGTATATTATAAGATTTTAAGTACTTATAATTTTAAGGTTAATTAAATATTTATAACTAATTAGTAGAAGTCTATATTATAGAATTTAGATAATACTTTTAAGGAGCAAAAAGCTTAGTTAGTAGAAAAAGCTATATATTACTAAACTAAGAATATTATTTATATCTATAATTAATACTATATTAAAGTAGAGAGAATATAGTCTTTTCTTAATTCTAAATAATATAATTATAGTTACTCTAATAGGAATACTCTATTACTATCTTCTATTCCTTGCTTTTATTCACCTTAACTAATAATTTATTAATCTCTATATTAGCTATATACTTATAGTTACTAAATTCTAATAAATCTTTTTAATTTAGAATTTAAAGAGATATCTCTAGCTTATAGTAGGGAGCAGCTTAAAGGGTTTATAAAAGGATCTAAGTTAATTCTAATCTTAATTTTATTCTCTCTAATTATACTATATTTAGTTAACTAGTCTCCTTAAAATATATAATTATAGTATATTTCACTTAGATCTTCCTCTATATATTAGAGTAAGTATCTTTATAGATCTTTTCTAGTTAGAAGTTCTCTTAGTATAAAGCTCTTTTAGAGAAAGAGAAGAGTAACTTACTATATAGTTATATCTAGCTTAGCTAGATCCTCTAGTATTAGAAACTTATTACTAATTCTAAACTCTCCTACTATTATCTCTTATACTAGCTAGAATCTTCTTTTAATATAGATACTACTTCTAGTTAAAGTTAAAAACTTAGATATCTCTATTTAGCTAAATATAGAGTATCTATTTAATATCTTAACTATTATTCTATTAGGTGTTTCTTTACTATTAGACTCCTTCTATTAAAGAGATATTATAGTCTTTAATATTTCCTATCTATCTATTAGTTATAGTAATTTATAGTATTAATATAAGTATTCTATTAAGAATAGAGAGATATCCTATTTAAGTCCTTCTATTCTAGGTTCTAATATTTCTAATTAGTATATATTAACTTATTAGCTTTATATTTTCTAGTTATCCCCACTTTTGCTATTCTCCTTACTACTAGAGGTAGTAATTCCTACCTCTATTAAGGTATAGAGTAAACTTTCTAGAAAAGTATATTATAAGAAAGAAGTATTAGGCCTAGGTTTCTATGCTATAGGTTAATATAAATTAATTCCTCCTTTTCTAGAGAAATTGCTAATAGTTTTATAGTTATTAGAGCTCTAGATAGTTAGCTAGCTTTTAAGCTAAACCCTCTCTATATTAGTTTCTAATATTATTAGATCTACTAGTCTAGTTATATAATTAAAGTTAATATCTATATTACTACTTTTTTCCTCTCCTAATATACTAAAATCTAATACTATATTACTCTTATAACTACTATCCTCTTCTATACTATTAGAAGTAGATAATATTAGGAGGTTCTCTATTAGTCCTATCTCTTTTAATAGTTCTTTATTAGTTAATATAAATAAAAGATTATATCTTATCTATTTATCTAGAATACTATCTCCCACACTACCCCTTAGTTTATATATACTTTAATATATATAAAGTATAGATCTTAGGCTTCTTATATATCTAGCACTTTAGTAGTAATCTATCTTATCTGCTTTAACTCTGAAATTAGCTGCTAACCTTATAGTTATCCCTATTTATAAGTTTTCTAACCTTCTAATACTATTATAGCTTAGAGCTAGGAAGTTATTTATAATCTTTATTCTCTTAGATCTGTATTATCTATATATAAGGCTTATAAGTACTACACTCTATCCCTTATTTCCTAAAAGAGAAGCCTAATATAAGATAGATATATATTAGATTTAGTTAGTAGTATAGAACTCTAGTTAGTTTTAGTTAATTATATAGAGAAAGTAAAGGCAATTTTAGGAGGAAATTAGACCTTATTAACTAGTATACTTAATTATATTAGCTTTTATAGTAACTTATATAGCTTAGATTATTTTTTATCTTCTAGTAATAAATAGATATTTTAGTTATTTCTCTCTCTCTAGGCTTATTTACTATAAAGTCTATTAGTAAGACTTATCTAAACTCCTAAATTATTATTAATAATATATCTTAATATTTCTGTTTACCTTTTACTTAGCTAGAATGCTTTATAACTTATATAGATCTATAGGGTAGAATTTATATATATATCTCTATAAGATAATAGTAGTAAAGAGAGTAAAAGTTAAATTATTAGCAAGGCTAGTAATATATAATATAATTTTAACAATTTACTGCTAATAATATTAACTACTCCACAGCTTAGCGTCTAATATAAGCTAGGAACTATATAAATATATATCTATAAACAGTGAGTATAAGAAGTAATACTATATTAAAATCTATAGTTACTTTAAGTTAAGTATAATATTAATAAGGCTAGCTTAATATTATTTTTTCTCTTATAATCCAGGTAGAAGGGAATAGCTCCTCTATATATTATATTAGAAATAGTATATTAATAATACTTAATTTTACCTTATTATACTATTTAAGTCCTATAAAATATAGGCACTTAGATCTTTATTAGAAATAGAGAGATAAAGATAAAGAGTTATATATTATGCCTTAGCATTTAAACTATTAATATAATTATACACCCTATTATCCCCTAAATCCTCTTATTATAATATATAAGACTATTTTAAATATAGCTAATTTATGATAACCTGTATTATCTAGTTAAGGCTCTTTACTCTATATAAGTATATTTGATTTTCCTTTTATAATAACTCTGCTAATATATCTTAGCTAGTTATAATCTCCCAAACTGCCTTTATATTAATAATTTATTTTGTAATTACTATACTATAGTTATTCTGTTATACTTAATTTAGAGGTGGGAGCTTATTCTATAGAAGGAGACTAAATCTCTACTAATATAATATATTTATTAAACGCTCTCTATTCTTATTTAGGTTACTAGCTTTAAATATTTATATATTTATATGCTAATAGACTATAGTCTAAATATATTTTTATTTAAACTTTAGAGAGCTTATAGTTAATAAAGGGTGCCTATATAAATTATTTATAGAATAATTAGGTAACTCTCTATAGCTTCTATATATTATACTATATAAGTTATTTATTTGCTTTTATACTAATAAAATAGATTATTTAGCTACTATACTTTTAGGTATCTTTGTTAATTTACTCCTATAGCTTCCTAGAGTGTTATTATTCTGCTTTTCTGGTTTTAAGTGTTAGTTAAAGAATTAGATACCTTTAGGAGACTAGGTATTATATCTTAGATATCTAGTTTTTCAAACCTAAATACTAATAAACTAGTTTTATATAGCTAGCTAATTATAGCTAAGTTATAGGTTATTAATATATTAATCACCTAGTTATTAGAGGAGAATAAACTATTAGGTTAGAAGCTATCTAAGATATTACTTCTTTTAGTATTTTTATAAACTTTTACTGCATAGAGGGTACCCCTAAGCAGACCTATTTTACTTTAATAAACTCTATATAGACTTAGAGATATAGATAAAAATAATAATAAGGTTTCTAGAAAATAATTTATATAGAGAGCTGGAATATATACTCTCCTTATATTTAAGAGTTATATCCTGCTTTAAACTCTGCTATCTTTTTATTAGCTAGCTTCTCTAACCTTTAGATTTCTTATACTAAGTTCTATTTAATCCTTATCCCTAAAAGGTCTGCTATATTAAGCAGTTTAATAAGAGAGATATCCTCAAACTAGTATATCTAAGATAGTTATATATATATTCTAATAGCCTCTATCTTATCTAGTTTACTATTATCCTTAATAGGCCTTTTACTATATAATCTAAGTATTACCTTCTTAAGTATTTATCTCTATATCTGATAGTCTATTAGTATAAAGCTAGATATATAGAGCAGACCTATATAGAATAGCTCTAACTTTGACTTTATACTTATACTTAGCTTAGTTCTTACTCTAAACTAGAATACCTTTAGTTTAATTCTCTTTAAGGGTAGGATAATAGTGTTTTATAGAATACCTAGAAATAATATACTCTATATTTTATATAAGGTTAGGATAATTTTACCTAGTAGTTCTATAAAATATAATAGTTTATTATTTATAATAACCTCTTTAAGGCTAGGTAGATAGATAATTCCTGCTACTCTTAATTTAGCTCTATTTACTATTTTAGATTAGAAAGAGAGGTAGTTTAATATTATTTATAAGCTTTATTTCAGTTATATTCTATATTATTTATTAAGTAAAGAGGATATAGAATATAAACGCCTTATCTAGGTATCTGATAATAGCTTAATACTATAGGTAGCTTCTTAGATCTCTATTTAAGGTATCTGCTAACTTATTCTATAGGATTAATAAATATAAATATACTAACCTTTCTTTATAGTTTCTAATAACTCCCCCCCCCTTTATTATCTTTAATAGCTTTATTAATATTAAAAGTATTTCTCTTACTAATAACTCTATAATTAGGCTTAATAAAATAACTAGAAACTCCTTTATAGTTTTTAAGATATTATCTAGGTTTAGAGTAACTAAGATAGTAGCTATTCTAAAAGCTAGTTAGTATACTAACTATATTTATATTATATTGCTAAAGTATAAGGTACACTTAAAGAAAAAATAGGAGGATCTTCTAGCAGAGATTACTCTATTCTATAATTATAGTAAGAAAGTATATATTATAGGGTATTTATATAGCTTCTATAATAAGAATAATATCTTTTCTATAGATTGTCCCTATAATCTGCTAGAGTTTATGCTAATAATTAAGATTATTAAAATTAACTAGGCTCTATATAAGTCTAGGTCTATAGTATAGCTATATAGTATATCTACTATATCTATAAAGGCTATAATACTAGCTAGAGTATATAGTAAAAGGGGCTTTATCTTTAATCTGTTAGCCTAGATAGTTATAGATTAAAAAGAGCTAAGTACTCCTTTTAGTATATTAATCTTTGCTTATAGCTTAAGTAGTATCTAATAAAGTAGTATTATAAGTATTAAATACTATAATTATAGCTAAGAACTCTTTTATAAATAATACCTTATAGGAGGTTCTATTAGCAGGCTCTAAAAGGACTAGAGAGTTAGATTATATAGAAGATAGAACCTAGTAATAGATCTAGCCTAATAAAGTGATTAAAGCATATAAGTTTTTATAGGAGAAAGAAGGAGATATAATTTTACTAGTACTATAATATAAGTATCTTAGAATAGATAATAGTAGTTATATTACTTATAAAATAAATACTCTTACTTTTAATATAATAATAGTGAGATGCTTTATAGGGAAGAATTATAATCTGCTATATAATAATAACTATTAGCCTGCTAGTTTAATAGTAGAATCCCCCTCTTATAAGGTAAAGATCTAGGTTTAATTTCTAGATAGGTTTTTTCTTTTTTCTTTTTACTAAGGCCTTTTTAATATACTAATTAGAGTAGTAAAGTTAGTTTTTATATAGGACTCTTAGTTATAGAGATATAGCTATTTAAAGTATATACTATATCTCTAGCTTTTATTATAGGGCTAAGTCTTAGAGGATAGTAGTATAAGATATAGTATAAAGTAGGTGTGTAAATTATATAAATAGACTAAGTAATAGAGGTCTCTTTTCTAATAGAAGGATTTATTTAATAGTAGTATTAGCTAGTATTCCCTAGTATATTATAGCTATTAATTAGCAAAGCAGTTACTAAATTTATAATTAAATTTGTTACTACTCTAGTATCTATATTAGCTTACCAATATAGCTAGTAGGCTGCTTTTAATTAATTCTTATTATTAAAGTTATTTATTACTAGAGGAGGGTTATATATAAGCCTCCTCTTTATAAATAATAAAATCACTTATCTAATAAACTAATCTATAGATAATAAGAGTATAAAATAAGCTTAGATAATATAAATATCTATACCTAAACTTATAAAGCTATACTAATTAAGTTAAATAGATTAGCTATATTATAATAACTACTAAATAATATTAAGTCTAAGATTATACTAATACTACTAAGACTATTAGTAATAAGAAGACTAATCTTATTCTTCTAGATAAGAATAACTTATTATTAACTAATAGAGCTTAAATTGCTAATGTGGAATATTACAGCTAGTTTAAGAGATATAATTATATTAGGAATAACTTAGTAAAGTTAAGCAGAGCTATTACCCCCTTAATTAAGCAGGTTTACCTCAGTTAAGTTATCCTTAAGCTAGATAGTTAATTAGTTCTTAAAACGCTATAAAAGCAGCTTAATTCTAATAACTCTACCTACTACTACTATATACTAATATACTAAGAGACTCTTAATAAGGCTTAAATACCTAATTGCTAAGCCTAGGCTTATTAAGAGTATAATTACTTATATTTAGTTTAACTAAGGTAGTGGAAGGGACTATAATTAAAGTAAATACTATATAGTTATTACTAGACTAAGTAATATTTATTAAATAGTTACTCCTATATAAACTAGTTTAAATAGAGCAAGTTAAAGGCTATATTATAGACTTTATTAAAGTTTAAAGCTTAAAGAAGATAACACTAAGAGTAATATTAATAAGATTAAAAAGAAGACCTTATAGATTACTAATAATAATCTATTTAAGTAAAGGTTTCTAGTTAGATAAGTTAATTATTAACTAAGTAATATAACTAGGTTTTTAGTAAGATAATATACTAGAGAGGCTTCCCTTAATTAAACTAACTCCCTACTACTAATTAGTAGGGTTAAGGATAAGAATAGAAAATATACCTTAATAGAGAGCTTAAGTAAAGTCTACTATTAAGATCTCTAGTTAGTTCTATAAAACTATTTAGAGGCTAGAAGAAATTTATACTAAATTAAATAGCTTTCTGTTATAAATATTAAGTATTAAACTGCTTAGAATAATATTATATTTAAACCTATATAACCTGATAATATTAAGGATAAATAGTAAATTATCCTGCTAAAATAGGTATTTCTATATTTATCTAATAAATATAGGTACCTAACTATTATTAAAATAAGGATTTGTGTAAGAAGAGATATATAAATTATTAACTATCTAGATACTTATACCTTAAAGCCTACCTCCTGCCTATATAGAAATATTTTAGCTATTATAGTAAGATTAAACTTAGAGTTAATATAGTTAGATACTATAAATCCCTTTATAAATACCTTTCTGACTAAGGTTATATATATATAATACCCACCTAGATCTAATTACTCTGGAAAATACCTTATTCTCTATAAGGCTCTATATAAAGTCTAATAACTCTATTTAATATAGTAATATAGTCTTAAAACTATCCTCTAATAGGTAAACGCTATACTACTAGACGAGGATACCTGGATCTTTATATTAAATATAGTACTAATCCTTATATATATTAACTATATTATTTGCTTACTCTTAAAGAGAGGTAAGGTAGAGGTAAGAATAATAGTTAATAGCTTAAAGTTAGCCTATAAGATAAAAGAAGTAGGTAATTTAAGGGCATTTTTTAGTATTTAAATCTCTTATAACTATAAGTAATAAAGGGTAAAGCTTTGCCTAGATAAATATATTAAAAAGATATATATTAAATTTAGGATAATAAGAGTAAATTATAAGATATTAATATTTATACTAATAGCTATTTATAACTTAATCCTAAAAACTAAATAAGTAATAGCTTAAAGGTTTAACTAGTATTAACAGAAAGGTAGCTTAATTAACTATACTACTATTACCTATTAACTAGATACTATAAGAATATTACTATAACTCTTAGAATTTTTTTATAACCCTTTAAAACAGTACTATTAAGCACCTAACTAATATCTTACCTATTCTTAGTAAATAAGGTACCTATATATTAAGCTTAATACTATTATATAAGAGTATACTTTCTTATATCTTAGATATCTCTCTTCCTATTAATAATATTACTTAAAGGAGTAGTTAAGGCTTTATAATTATATTATTTAGTAGCTTAATTAGCAGAAATTTATCTAAGTAATATTAAGTTATTATATTAAGTATAGAAGCTAAACTAGTAGTTTCTATAAGTATACTAAAAGAGTATATAGCTATTATATAACTTATAAGGGAATATTAATAATATCTTAATGCTAAGTTTTCTATATACTAAGATAATACCTAAACCCTTTATATACTAATAGCCTAACTACTCTAAGTATCTAGTAACTTATAATATATTAATATTAATAACTTATAACTATAACTAGAGGTAAAGAGAGGTAAGGTTAAGTTTAAATAGGTAAAGACTAATAAGATAGTTATAGCTAGCTTTATAGAGGCTCTTACTACTTAAAATCTGACTAGATTTATTACTTAACTAGCTATAGTGATTTTCTAGTCTCTTATTAATAATAACCCCTCTAAGTAAGATAATTGCTTAAAAGTTCCAGAACCCTGTTTAGATCTTATAATAACCTGATTTTAAGATATAGGGGGGAGTATTTAAACTATATATCTTAATTAGCAAAGTATACTTAGATAATTATAAGCTATACTATTACCTAGCACCTAGTAATCTATTATTTTACTAGGATTATTAGTTACCTTAGTAATCTCCCTTATAGCTAAGTTATTAGTAGAACACTATAAGGGTTTTATAATATTATATATTATTATATTAGTATATTAATTAGCTAATCCTTATATATAAAACTCCTAGTAAGTATTAAACCTATCTAGGTTATTATTTTAATAATATAATCTCTATTATAAGTATAAGTATATAGAGGCTTAAGCTTCCTGCTAGATCCTTTCTCAGTTTCTTATATTCTATAATATATACTAAGTCTTATCTTCTTTCTATATATACTAATTCTATATTAGCACCTCTATTTATTCTTACTAGTAGTCTAGAAAACTATCTTA
>JAVHLV010000581.1:0-25532 GCA_036785495.1 Colletotrichum neosansevieriae
AGCTTATTAAAGGTAAGGCTTTCTAGGACTTTCTAGACCTTTCTATCCACAGTATAGACAGTATTATTAATACTGTAATATACTGTGTTATATTATATAGTATATTATTAAGTATTATTATTTATTACATATTTTATAGGTCTTATTTATAAAGGGTTTTTGAGATATTTAAATAATATCTTATAAAATATATTAACTAGCTTATAAATAGTAAGCTATTTAAGATAACTTAAAAAGAATATTAAATAGTACTATATTTCTTTATAGTTTAAATTCTAAAGCTTAAAGGTAGTTTTTCTTATTTTAAGTTTTATAAGAGTAAGTTTAAGAAGATATATAAAGTACTTAAGATAAGGCTTTTTAATAACTAAGAGAAATATAATATTTCTATTAAAAAGCACTCTAAATACTTTAAGATTATAAAACTTATTAATTTAATATTTCTAGGATTTATTAATTAATAGGCTCTTATATAAGTTAATATAGTAGTTACTACTCTTAAAGCAGAGGAGAATAATTAGTAAGGGGGTGAAAAGGGGAGTAGATAAGTATAGGCATACAGGGTGCAAAGGAAGCCAGGTTAGCGCACAAAGTTTCTAAAATGTATACTTGAAATAACACGTACCTCCCGAAGGAGGGCCTTTTCCAAGCTTGGAACATTGACATACGCTTGACAAAAATGATGCCATGATGGACGGGCGGAGCAGACGTCGTGTCAAGGGTGGCATAATTATCGGGCACGGAATCCTGCCGAGACTGGCAATATAACTCTTGACGGTGGGGAGGGGGGGTTCAATGCCGTCGTGACTGGTAATGCAACGCAGCGGATGGTGTGCAGAAGCTGCGAGGCAATGCTGGAGCCTCATCGCATCGTAAAAGGAACGTGTCAAAGTTCGACGCACGCGATGTGCCTCTGCTCTGCTGTGCTTCAACATCAGACCTCAGCCTCAAAGTCCGAAGGTAAAACCGAAGAGACGGACAGACACGGGTGTGATCACAGACCGGCACAGCGTCCGCATCCGTCTCGGTCGAGCGTCATTGTAGTAAGTAGCTGGTCGTCGTCGTTGTCGTCGTTGTCCGCGACAATCCTGAAGGTTCGAGGGAGTAGTTCTCTGACTGGTGTCTTCTTATGTAAGGTATAGGCAGACGGCCGAGCGAGAGCACAATTGAGATGAAGGAGACGTTAAATCGAGGGCGAGTCCCCCGGTCGCGTGTCTGAATTGCTGAGAGCCAACAACTGCCAGCGGGCAACGGCGCCTCCCACGGCCATCTCCTTGGGAAACGCGTTACCTTAAGGAAGATCACACCTTAACGTGACTTCCCCGCCGTCGCCGTCGCCGTTGCCGTTGCTTTCGTCGTTTCCGCGAAATCGCGGAGCCAGGTGCGGTCCTTGGTGAATGCCGCAAAAGACCTGCCCTTCTAAGAACCAGAAAACCAACGGGTCTCTTGGCCGTCGGGATTCGTTGTTTTCTGCTAACAGTTTGCACATGCAAAGCGATTCCAATTCCGTGTCGATAACCTTGCGTGTCAAACCCTGTGGCAGCATGAATCCGGCGGGATGGATAATCTTGAACAAAAATGCTGGTCCAGTATTTGTCACTTTGGAGCGTGAGGTGAGGTCGTTGGGAGCAATCTGTCAACAAGAACTGGTTCAGCAGGGCAGGCGCATGGGACACGTGTGTGTTTGAAAGCCTGGAACAGAGTTGACAGTCAAGACACCAAAAGCTAGACATCAACTCGCCCCAGACTTCGGACTCGGCCGTCAGAAAGCGGGAAGAGGGAAACGGAATGGAGGGGGCGGGCACGGGGGCCTTGAAGGGTGCTGATGTAAGCAAAAGGCCGAAGCTGGCCGTAAGCTCCACTTTCCCGCAGTTCTCCCGGCGCCGTCCTCCATCCGGGTCAGATGAACTTTTCGGTGTTCGCTACCTCAGAGGGCTTAGATGCTGGAAATGTGCTGAGAGAAACAACGAGATATTGATCTCAACAACTCGAGAAGAGCTTTTATGGTCCTAGCTCAACACCGGGTGACCCCGTTGAGCGACATACCGACTTCGCGAGAGCTCAAACATCCAATGCAGCACACAATCTCCGGTCTAAGCTGCATCGAGAAGTACCGTCATCATCGGCCTTAGCGCTCTGGAAATTCCATTCTGGCGATATGTCACATTTGGATATGTCAGCATGCGGAACTCAAGACCCCGGGGTCCTCCCCTCTCTGGGCTGCAAGCTCTTAGCAGCTGCCAATCGCAGCGGCAACAGCAGAGACAACGCTACTTAGATGGTAGGCGGCCAGATTACCTTACCTTACAGAAACTGCTTACAGAAACTGCATCAGCGCACAGCTGTAGCCGTACCAACGGGGCGTCGGCAGGGCGCAAACTCTACATTGTGCATCATCGGGATTTGTGATGACGGAAGCGCGTCGAAAAGCGCTTTATCATCAACTCCGCCTTCTCAGCCTCTTCTACCGTGTCGTGGCGCCAGGTCACCAAATGGAAGGCGTCATCCTGGGAACTAGATATAAAAAATGCGATTTTCCATTTCTACACGCTTGTTTGTTTACACGATCAACCGATCGACCGCACATGCAGTAACCCTTGTGGGATTCACATCATTCCCCTCCAACCTGCCTACAAGAGCTCAGTGCCTTGCATAGCTCCGGATTGGGCCATTCTCAATCATCCACTCGCGAAACCCTCCGGCCGAACAACCTTACCACATTCAACCCGTCGCGTCCCGCCCCTCCGCCGAACCCAAACTCCACGATAACAGCCTACGCAAATAAATAAATAAAAACGGCACAATCAGACCGCCCATTTCCTCCTAGCCCGCACTCGACACCGATTGACCTCCCAAATCGAACCATTGACTCACCAGCAGAACCAGCCCGTCTTCTTTTGGGGGTCAGCAGGCGCGCGATTGCGTGATCGATTCCTCTCGGAGCTTGGGACACCCCCGACACAGAGCACACAAGGCCACACCGTCGATTTTTCCCAAGTCGCCGGCATTGGAAGCGGGTTGAGCGGGCCCCTTATTTCCACTCTGGCCGTTTGTCGTACCAGTCGTGCGCGAACGAGACGTCCTCTGGTTTTCTATAACATACAAGAAATTCAACGAGACCCCGCGGCGCGACTCGGTTACCGTCGACTTTAATCGTAACGACTCCGCCGAGTCGTAAAATTTTCTTTCCATAATTTGGAGGAGGAAGCTTCTTCTCTTCTCTTCCCCTTCTCTCTCTGACATCTAGACAAATTTAGAGAAAAAGAATTTCCCTTTCTTTGTTCTGAGCGACAAGAGATTCAACATCCCCCCCACCATCCTTGGACCCCTCCCCCCACCTTTTTCTTTTTCGCATTACCACCTACCTTACGTACCCTTCAACAGCGAACCCCTCCGTCCCTCCGCCGCTTCGTCGCAAAAACACAAACACCACCGCCGCGATCATGACCGTCACCGCCGCTGCCGCCGAGCACCCCATCGAGACCCCTCCGAGGGCGCCTTCCCCCGTCCACAACTTCGGCACCCTCGCCGTCCACGCCGGCTCCCCCCACGACCCCGTCACCGGCGCCGTCATCGAGCCCATCTCCCTCTCCACGACTTTCGCCCAGACCTCCGTCGGCAAGCCCGTCGGCGTCTATGAGTACTCGCGCTCCAGCAACCCGAACCGGGACAACTTCGAGCAGGCCGTCGCCGCCCTCGAGCACGCAAAGTACGCCCTCGCCTTCTCCTCCGGCTCCGCCACCACCGCCGTCGTCCTGCAGTCCCTCGCCGCCGGCTCCCACGTCATCTCCGTCTCGGACGTCTACGGCGGCACCCACCGCTACTTCACCCAGGTCGCAAAGGCCCACGGCGTGAAAGTCACCTTCACCCCCGAGATCGAGGTCGACATTTCCGCCCACATCACCCCGGCCACCAAGCTCGTCTGGATCGAGAGCCCTTCCAACCCGACCCTGCGCCTCGTCGACGTCCGCGCCGTCGTCACCCAGGCCCACAAACACGGCATCATGGTCGTCGTCGACAACACCTTCCTCTCCCCCTACGTCCAGAACCCCCTCGACCTCGGCGCCGACATCGTCGTCCACTCCGTCACGAAGTACATCAACGGCCACTCCGACGTCGTCATGGGCGTCGCCGCCTTCAACTCGGACACCCTCAAGGACCGCCTCGGCTTCCTCCAGAACGCCATCGGCGCCGTCCCCTCCGCCTTCGACTGCTGGCTCGCCCACCGCGGCCTCAAGACGCTGCACCTGCGCGCCCGCGAGGCCACCCGCAACGCCACCGCCGTCGCCACCGCCCTCGAGGCCTCGGACGACGTCATCGCCGTCAACTACCCCGGGCTCGACTCCCACCCCCACCGCGCCATCGCCAAGAAGCAGCACCGCGACGGCATGGGCGGCGGCATGCTCTCCTTCCGCATCAAGGGCGGCCACGCCGCCGCCGAGCGCTTCTGCCAGCTCACAAAGATCTTCACCCTGGCCGAGTCCCTCGGAGGCGTCGAGAGCTTGGTCGAGGTCCCCAGCAGCATGACCCACGCCGGCATCCCCAAGGACCAGCGCGAGGCCGTCGGCGTCTTTGACGATCTCGTACGCATCAGCTGCGGCATCGAGGATGCCGAGGACCTCCGCCGCGACGTGCTCAACGCCCTCCAGCAGGCCGTCGAGGAGCAGAACGGTACCAAAGGATCGAACGGCGTTAACGGACACCACTAGAAAAGTGAGAGAGTATATAGAATTAAAGGGGGGGGGAGAGAGAGGAAGTATATGGGATTCATCTAAGATTCTATCATAGCGATCGAGGCCCTTGGGATGCCGCCGCTGACATACTTTGGGGTGGCTGCATGTTGGGTCTTTATTTGGCTTTCACAACGTTTTTATACGACGACCAAGAAGATTTGCATCTCTCGGATGATTTTCATCATTCATCATCAAAGGGCCACACACACACATATACAAAAAGGGAAAGGCATAGGGCATTTATAAGCAACTGAATTTCTAGAACAGGAGTGGGTATTATAATATCCTCACACACACAAAAAAACTCCGAATGAGACCCATGATATCCTGGCCAACGCTGCCAATAAACACACTTTGCGCTGTCTAGAACCTGCTCCGAAAAACTACGTGCCGTCGATGACTCTCGCGGATATGTAAACGTTGAAACCCAGGCAAAGCCGTATACCAAAGCCGTACCGCTTTAAGCGCCAGCTTGCTTCTCGACTGTCCCAGTAGAAGCGGTCTTACTCCTCAGCGAAATTCAGATTCAGGAGATTCTCGGCGAGACCACCGCCGCCGCCGTTTCCTCCATCTTGCGCCTCGCCGTCCCCTTCTTCCCTTGTGTTCATGTGCTCGTTCCGCTGCCGCGTAATCTCATTCATGCCCTGACACGCCGTCTCCGCGATATAGTGCAGCTCCTCGAGCGTTCCGCTATTGCAGTTGGGAAACACCCCGTCTATGCTGCGCTGCCAACCGCTCGTCACGTTGCGCACAGCAGTCTGATACGCGTTGACATCGTATTCGACTATTCGCAGCGCGCGGGTCCGCGGTCGAGTCTGGCTTATTAGAACGTCGTTGGAATCGAGAGCGGAAAGGTAGCAGACTGGGGTGCCGTCCATCTGCCGCGGCTGGGCGTAGCCGAGCACGACCTCCACGAAGCGCTGGGCGATGGAACGGCCTAACCCGCACGGATCGATGAAGTCGAAGTCGGGCGAGGAAGGGGCGGGAGACAGAGGCAGGTCGTCGCGGGTGTAGAGATCGTAGCCTAGGAAGGAGGCGCGGCACGTCTGGAGGTTTGGGCACGATTCGCGGATCACCGTTGCGATCCAGTCGTCGTCGAGTCCGGGGCGTTGGTTGGGTAGACCTATCCAGAGGATCTGTTTCGAGTCCTCGTTGAGGTTTTGGCCTTGTTCCGTCTTAAGGTAGACTTCGTTCAGGTAGAGTTCGCGGAGGGTGCAGCCGAAGTTGCGAGCAGCGCAGCGGAGGACTTCGGGAGTAACTTCGACGCGTTTGAGCTCTAGAGCTGTGAGGCAGGGCAACACTACTTGTGGCGGAGGAAGGGCGCGGGCACGCCATTCGTCCAGCGTCATGTTCCAGGCTTTCGTTTGCTTCAGGCCGCGCGGGGGCCGGTCGTCGTCTGTGCCGGCAAGGCAGAGGGTCTGTAGGACGTCGGCGTTGCGGATGATGTCCCAGAGGCATGTGCCGTAGAAGGCTACACGGGGAAGATCGACTTCGTGTCGACGGAATGAGACGACTAAATGTTCGAGTTCGAGGATTGCACGCATGATAGCCATGACGTCGGAGGGGTTCGTCCACAGATCGACGATTGCCTGGTCTGATACGTTTTCGAGCACGAGGGTCTTGAGAGGGAGCGAGTCTTCGGGTCGGCGAGAGAAGGCGGAGAAGGTGTTTGCGAGGATCATGGTCGCGGCGTTGCAGCGGTGGCCGACGAGCTGGAAGGGGAGGTTGAGACGGAGCGAGGAGACGAATTGGCAGTTGAAAAGTATCGTCTCGAGGGTCGTGCGATAGTCGATAGTCGTGAAGGAGGCTGGCGACATGCAGTATTCGCGCTGGAGGGTCTGGACGAAGTGATTCATGGCGGGGACGCGGTCGAAGATGGTTGACAGGAAGTCGACTTCCACTGGGCCAAGGTCAGACACACGAAACGCGTGAGATGGGCGCGACTTTTCTCTTACGTTCATCACGAAGAACCATGAGGTCTATGTACATGGACTTGCAGTGGTATCCTATCGTCTGCAGGGCATCGAAGTCGGGCTGCCGGCGTTTGCTCCGGCTCGTCTTGCTTAATCTGCTGAACTCCAGGGCGATTGTCTGGCACGCATATGGTTTAAGGAAGCGGTCGAAGGCTCTGCACACGAGGCGCAGACCCAAGACGTTGTTTCGGGGGCCTATCGAAACGCATTGCTGGAGGATCAAATCGATAAGCTCGCGGGGGAGCGACTCCATGGCCGCGGAATCGTGGGGGGGTAGCTCCGGTCGTAGAAGCTTTGAGGACGGTCAGGATGGTTTCTGTGCGTCGCAGGAACGGTGTGGAGGCTGCGCGGGCAGCTGAGGGATCGCTTAACTTGACCTCCACGTCTTTGAGGAAGTGGGTACAGTCGTTGATTGAATTGATCGCAGAGTGACGATTTAGAGGTTCGAACGACGGCAAGACATGAAGGTCGTCTAGTGACAATGGAACTAGCGGTCGGAGTGGGACGGAAAACGTACTGCGGCAGTGTGCAGACCTGTCTGGGACATGGGAGGACAGTCCGATAGGGAGCTTGGGCTCCGGTGTCACGGTGCAACGTACGCTAAGGCGAAGCAGGGGTTCACCACAGAGGTCCCCGCATCTCGCTTCAGAGTTCAGAGTCCTGAACAGCTACAGCATTAATCAAAGCATGACTGGAGCGCCGCCACGCACGCTCAATTTGCAACTTAAGGGCTCATTATTGATTAGACTTACGCCTGACAACTCATGTGTTGGTTTATGGATCGTCTAAGCCCATCGGCTCGGTTTCACCCGCGAACCTTGCTAGCTGCAGCAAACTGCTTGCTGCCGGACCCATGACACCGCGCATGTGGTTTGATTCCATCATGCTGCTTTCCATGGAACACATCCTAATCTTCCCAGCCATTTCGCTTGGCGAACCACTTGACAAAATACACCAGACCCAGCAGCACCGGCACCTCGATCAGTGGCCCGACGGTCGTGGCCAGCGCCTCATCCGAGTCAGGCCCATACGCGGCCACCGCGATGGCGATGGCCAGCTCAAAGTTGTTGCTGGCGGCCGTGAAGGCCTGCGTGCACGCCAGCCCGTAGCGGAAGCCCAGTTTGCGGGACACGAGGAGCGTGGCGGAGAAGATGACAGAGAAGTAAACCAGCAGGGGTGCCGCCACCCTGACGACTGACACAATCTGATGGACTACCTGTGAGCCTTGCGATGCGAAGAGGACGATGATGGTGTAGAGAAGACCAATGAGAGACCACGGTGCCAAGACCGGGATGACTCTGCCGTTGTAGGTCTTGAGGCCAAGGGTGTGGACGAGGACGAGGCGAGTGAGGATTGCAGCGCCGAGTGGGATGCCGAGAAAGACGCCCACGGCGGAGGCGACTGTTGGATAGGATATCGTGGAAATGCTGTTGTCTTGACCGATGACGCGGATGAAAAGAAGGGCAACGGGAGCGAAGAGGACGATTTGGAGGAATGAATTGACAGCGACCAGGATTGCGCAGTAGTTTCCGTCTCCTCTGGCCTATACATGTGTAAGTCCATACTCTGAAACACTCGAGTGAAGCTGTTGTTACGAACCAGACTTGTCCAGATCAAAACCATGGCTATGCATCTTGCGATACCAACGAGGATGAGGCCGTTACGGAGGCCTTCCTTGTCTGGCAGAAAAGCCCAAGACAGGGCGAGCTGTGGACTGATATCAGCCGCGTGTCCATACCCGGGCTGGAATGGGATACATCTCGACTAACCATGAATAGAGGCGCAATGATCCAGTTAATGATGATGCTGAAACCCAGCTGAATCCAGGTTTCCCTCGTGCGGAAGATGTCGTGTAGCTTTTCGTATTGCACCTTGCACAGGATAGGGTACATCATAACCAGCAATCCAACAGCTGTACTTGGTCAGAAACGACACCGTAATTCTTTTAGGTATGCTGCGACATGCCTATGGGGACAGAAACCCCGACAAACTTGCCCTGCTGCAAATCAGGACCTGCGTTGGGGACAAAGTTTCCGAGAAGAATGCCGATCAACATGGCAAGAAATATCCATACTGCCAGAAAACGGTCAAGAAGGCTGAGGGACTTGAAAATCGAGGCATCACCGGTCGCTTCTGTCTCGGGTGCGTGTTGTTGCTCGACGTCGCGACTTGCACCGCCTTCGTTTGGCTTTTCCGAAAGACTCCCGGAATTTGGGCCAAGATGCGACCTGGTGGTCGTGCCAGTTGAAAGAGTCGACATGATGAAATCGTCCGCATTAGAAATTAGGTGTGATTTTGCGAAGAATGTTTGCTAAGAACCGCTATAAATCAACTCGTAATGGTTTTGGGAACGGCGGGAAGTCAACGCAGATTCTGTGCGATCGGCCAATCAGAGAAAACGAGTGACATTTCATTCAAAATTCGTCGCACCTAACCACCATTCGCCCACTTGAGAGAGTCCCCAAACGCAAGCGGACTGCTTTAACAATTCCTACCGTGAAACGGACCAAATAACTCAACCCAAGTGTTAGCTTTTCTATGTGCAGCCTGACCACATAATACCTAAGAACTTTCACTTGGTTACGATGCCAGCGATCATCTTCTCTCTCCCTATGACCCTCTTTGGATAACTAACTCATGGTTACTATTGATGGATAAAACTGTTCGACTGTCTTTGAGGCTCTTATATAGGATGGCGATCGGCCGATTGGCCAGCTGGAGGCTTGTTCGCTTCATTCGTCTTAATTGGGCGACGATGCACTTATCAAATTAGGCTAACGCCTTACAGCTCCCGCCTCATTCATGCGCCGCTTGTCATAGTTCGCATCAGCTGATAAAAGTCAGGGCAGCGATCCAATTTCGACCCGAAACTAATAAACCCCTTAATTGACATATATAAACATACATCGTGCAAGGACTTCCTTTACAGCCAGGACGAAAACGAAAAGAAGGGATCCCATCATACATGTTCTTTGCCAGAGATGAGTAGTGTATAGAAGGGGACGTCCCTGAAGCTACTGCACTTCAATAAACCAAGTTAGGTGGACCGTGGCTCATCGCCTCACGACTCAAGAATCGGTTTGATGTAAGTTGCCTGGCAGTACTTTTCGGCCAGCTTTGTATTGCTGGATTTACATCTTCAGAGGCTGAGCCAAGGGGTTTTTATGCATCCGCAATATCATCATGTGGAAGACGTCAAAGCCATCTTTCCTGCCACGACACCGAATTGCAGGCCGTTCGCTGCTGCGCCCTCGTTCCTGTCTCAAAAACCTCGGGTCCGCCCGCAAGTAGCATCCTCCGAACGGGAACAGGTCAGCGGCAGCGGGAGCGTGGAAGACCCCTGTTCAGACGGAGTCCACGCCGGCCTTCACCGACGCCTGCGCATGCCACCTCGTCCTCACCCGGCGGGGGCATAGGGTTTGTCGGGCCGAGACACCTCCCGAACAATAGACTGGACGCCCAAGGGAGGGCAGGTCCCTCCCGTGTCCCACTTTCCTTCATCCAGTAAAAAAAACTTCAGCCGTCTCGCGCTTTCCTTACTTCTTTCTTCCTTCACATCTCAGTCACCCCTAGAAGTTGGCGTTGCGACCGCAATACACTTCAAACACTCGCGCGCGCAGTCACATACGATCCATGAGACACGGTGCAGCAGAGCGTTCTACTCTGCGACGTTCCCATTCCGATATCAGCGTGTGCGGCGCAAAGCTGGCGATGCAGAAGCAGAAAGGAAAGGGCGAGCGACACGTTAGCATTCTCGCCAAATGAGGATGCGCGATCCCGATTCCCCTCTACAGAAGTCTTTGCAGCCAGACATCAGCACTTCCATCTCACAGCCCGGGTGAACTCCCTGCCGTGCCCTCTTCCTTGGGAACCGCAAATCCAGATATCCGGATTCGACTGGTCGCGCCGTACCACGCCATGCATTGGTGCCGTTTCGGATTACCAGGCGATGCCGCGATGGCTGGGGGGTATTTGGTGTGTTTCTTTCTGGTTGCATTTCCAGACTGACGAGATTGCTGGCTGACCCATCTGCTGCTTCGCGAGTGCGACGGCGCTATCTTTCTGACGTCATGGTCTCTGACGCGCAGCCAAAGCTGATCTCAATCCTGTTGGGTTGGCCCGGCAGGATTTGTGCATTCTGAGTAACTAACCAAACCATCAGAAACAGCTTGTGACATCATATTTGACCGTCGCTTTATGACAAACACGGCATTTGTGTGTACAGCAATGGGCTCTCTCTGTGCCATTCTTGCTGAAGGAAACTTTCAACGTGCCAAAATCAAATTCTGCCATTCTATTACCAAACACCTATGTCGCTTTTCTTCCCGATAGCTCTGGTGCATGAAGAACGGGCAACATCTCGCAGTGAATGCCACGTATTGTGAATGTGAAGGTCGCTGACATGACGCTCGTGCGCAACGCCTGAATCAAGACAAATATACACTGGGCCGCGGGTTGAATGCCATGGGCAGGGGGAATGAGTACCCAGCGTCGACTCGGATAAGGAGAGAGGCTGAAATGAGAAGCACCAGTTACTACAGCAGTATTGTTTTCGCTGCCCGGACTGCCCGGCTCACCCGAGCACCCGAGCATGCTGGTGGGGGAAGCAGGGGCTTCAGGAGACCTCAGAAATGCGACGAGGACTTGGTACTTCTAATAACCAATACTTAACTGTTTCCTTTTTCTTGTTGCTCGGAATTGTTTCCGTAATTGAGCGAGACTGGCGAAATCACTTCTTGCGCCACATTGACTCCACGAACCTCGCTCACGGACGCTCTCCAATCTCTTCGAAAACGCCCTCTTCGCCTCAGAGGGTTTTTCTTCTTTTCTGACACACAGGTGCTTGCTTATTGCTTTTATTCATTGCATCGGCTCTATCCTTCGGACAGACCGCGCGAGAGACTATTCATGGAAAGCACCTTCAACCCCGGCACCTTGCTCCCAAGGAAACCCCCCCCCCAAACGAGATCGGAGGAATCGAACAAGATGGCTGGCTACCAACAGGCGCTGGAAAAGGGAACCCGCGCCTGTACTCTGTGCTCACAGGGCAAGGCAAGGCATAAGCCGCGGCGGGGAGGGGGTTACAGGTGGGAAACTTATTGGGCGAGCAGCGAGCTAACGGTTTCCACTTCCGGACAGGGGTTGCGTCAGGTATGGGCGATTTCCTGACAGCTGACAGCTGGGCCTTTCTGACTCTCTCACCCAGGCCTGTGGGAAAGCCGACGTTGGTGTCGCACTGCCTGAGTGGCTTTTCAGGCTTCGGACATTGCACAAGACAGCATACTCACCCTCAAGTGTGTTCGACGACCGAGACATTCAGCAGTCATTGTGCGCCCCAGAAACAAAGTTTGACACAGAAATTCGCAACCAATCTGCGAGGCTTCAACGGCGGCCGGTAGTTGAGAGCGTTATCCATTGGCTTGGCCCTGTTGAGCTGACAGACACTTGCTACATACAACTGGCGTGTGTCTTCCGGCGTACCGGCGACACGCCCGGAATTAGCAACAGTCTAGCAAGCCAAACATATCCGTGTTGAGGATGGGTGTGGCGGTCTTTGAACGACCAGAAGCGGAATCGCAGAGCTTTGGTATAAGCAAAAAAAACGATTTGATTTTACGATCGCCGTTTTCACGCGCTTCAAGGCTAGCGGATCGCCCAAGAAGGAGACGCGGTTCTCGTCGTCGGAGGCGGGGCTTTTCATCCAGCCCGGGGCGTGGCTTCGGACATCTCACCCCGTCTGGTAATAGGGACGGGATTGAGCGAATGAGTGGCACTGTCTCACTGTTCTATCTCTCTTGTGGTTTTAGTGGTTGACCGCGGCGTGCATTATCACCACCGGTATCGTACAGATTGCAACCTGCAGACTGTAGACACGGCGGCAGATGCAGGCTCAAGCATCGGCCGATGGGAATTTCCATGACATGCAGGGCCCACCACCCACACACTCATTCAACCCCCCCACGCGTGCACAGAAAGTTGCAGAGAAAAGTGTCAAATGTTCTCCATCAGAAGACATTGTTGCGCTTGACCGCAAAGCGGCGCCCCTCACCCATCATCTCACGAGTCGTAATGCGCGTCTGCGCTGTTCACAAAAAGAAAAAGAAAATTTGGGGTTGGCCCGCGTTTGCTGGACACGATACCCTGCCGAGTGCCGATGAAGCAAGCTGGTCAAGCGCCAAAATGGTCGTCGGTTTTGATCTCCCTCAGGCACATTGCCTTGCTTGAGTTTATCCGCCTTGAGAGAGAGGGGGGGGGGGGATTCAAGGACATGGCTGTACGGAGACATCGGCCGAACTTTTGCGGAGCGTGTCGTCGTGGGAAGGGGAGACCTACTGCATGAGAGGGGACGGGGCGACGCGAAGGCGGATGAGGACGAGCGTTTGCAGGTGTCGGGAGCTTGTTCTTCCTCATCGGTGCATGATGATGTTCTGTGCGCTTATACGGGGGTTAATTCGTCGATGCAGTTGGACAACAGTTGCTAGCTTCTCGGCCTAGAAAAGATATCCAAGAAAACGCCTACGGCGCTGCCCTCCATGATCGGCGAGACAACGCTCGACCCGACGGTTTAGTCTTAGCCAGGGGCCGTTTGGAGGAGGGGGAGAAGAAGTGGTTGAAGACAAGCCAGCCGCCGACGGGTAGATCCCTAAGGACCAAGTTTTGACTTGACGTGTAAGGTATTGGAGGAAGAGGAGGGTATGGGATGGGGGAGAGCTCGCGCCCACGCCCATGCCCACGCCCAGTCTCAGGTTTCTCGGGAACAGGCTCTGGAGCTGTGCATGGGATGAAGATTAAAGTGAGTTGGTAAAGCGCACAGGAGGGATGGCAAGATATTCAGGGGTCTTGGGGTCGAGGATTCCTTCCGTTGCGCAACAAGTGCATTATTTGACAAGGCAAGTTGGTGCAACAATTGGCATGTTAGGAGTTCTCGGTGTCCTCTTTCGCAGCACAAGACAGCGAAAAAAAGACAACCTATGAATGAAGGGCGGGATGCAGGCATCTTTCTTTCTCTTCCCAACAGGGCTGCCATGACCAAGGCAGGATTCCTGTTCCTTGGTCGGCAGAAGGAGAGGCGGACCCTTCTTCGTATTAATCCCCGCTGGCTGGGCGATCAACTTGCAGCCCCCCCCCAATCCCCTCTCTGCCACGCCGAAAATGATCAGTTTACAGAGCACTACCTATCATGCTAGCTTCGATGCTGTCTTGTGTGCGGGCTGCTTTTTGTACATTGATACGGGGAGAGAGGAGGCTGGGAAGTACTGGTTCGTACTTTTGGAAGGGGGGGGGGGGAATGATTGCCTCTGCCTTTGCCTTGGCTAGACTGGTGTTGCAGCCCCGCGGCTTTGGTAGCTGGATTGGCTCTCTTGGTAAACTTTATGTCCTGAAAAACGGGGTCTTTTCCACGCCGAATACAATTTTATGCCAGGCCTACGACCATCCGCGTCTGGGACTATTCTGATGGCGAGCGCCGCCCAACGGTCTGATTGTTAGTGACCTGGCTAGGGAACCTAACGAGAGGAACTAAAATCAGGTACCTTAGTGAACGAGCGGTTCTCGTGGCTAGTTGCTCTCTGTTTGAAGACGGATACGGGTAGGTACTAGTAGGTAATCATTAATGAAATTGAAATGGTGACGGTAAGGTGAGGAGACGAGGTCAGCGTCAGATGAGAAAAAGGTACTTTGACTGCAACCTCACCACGCCCTTACCTAGGTAGTAGTTAGGTGTAATATTACTTTGCGCCTCGGACCTACCTCACCTTAAGGTACTGACGTATTGTGTACGCCCTCCTGATTTCTATTATTACTGGCGTCCGTGGATGGCCCCGTCCGCCGTGGCCCCGTCTCCGTACCTGGTGTCCCGATTATGCGATCTACCCGCCTTCTATTGGTCTTCTGTCGCTCGCTCATTCGCCCTCACTTTTTTTCTGGTGTCATTGCCTTCGGTCTGAATCCTCCAGGCTCTCTCTGTGTTGTCGCCGCGCTGAGCGAAGCAAGAGACCTTTCCGTCAAGAACGAAAAATACAGAATTGACTGAATGCTTACCCCCCTTCCCATTATTCCCATTATTCCCCTCTTTCTCCTGTTTCTCTTGTCTATGAGACATCCTCGATCGAGTCTCAGACCTCACCATTCTTCTACAACAAGCTTCTGTCTCGCTTGGCGACCCGGAGGCGTTTAATTTGCATCATCTTCCGTCCTGTCGCAATACGGCGCGCGTTCCCCAGCGCTCAAAGTCCACTGTTTCCGAGGCCAAAGAGCCAAAGCCAGGTCAACGGCTAGGGAAAGGAAAAAAAGGTGGAGGCCATCATAATATCCCAGCTCCGCTCTTTTATCGCTCTTTGAAACGTTCCAGCTCTAGTCCTGGACAGGGAACCCTCCCCGACCCGTCCTCGCCGCTGGCACCTCTTCTGCATCTTTCTGTCTCTCGACACACCATCCCCGACAACCACAGAACCACCGAACCACCCCCCGAGGAAGAACAGCCAACGAGATACCCGGGACAGCCCAGACACCAACAGGACGAAAGCTGCTGGTCGTCGTCTCGACAGTTCGTTCGTTCAGTTCAGCTGCTCCTTTCGTTCTTGCTATTCATATCCACAACCCACCGCAGCACCCACACACGCGAACACCCCTCTCCAGCTTTGGGAACTTTCAGGCAGCTGCCGCCTTGCCTTACTTTTTATCCTTTTGCCCTCTGCCGGCTCAGAGATACCGACAACTTTGCGCCGCACCCAACTGCATTCCGTAGTACCTTACTGTGGTTCTCTGGGTTCCTCGACTGTGTGCACCCCCAGCTTTTTTCCAGGGTCATGTCGGATTGAGGGGAACGGAATTCAAGAAAACCACCCTTACCTCACCTTATCTCATCTTCACTACCACACCTCTACCTTCACCTTACATACCTGATGCACCTCACCTAGGGCAGCCAGCAGACGTCGTGCCACAGTGACACCGAGCATTCCGGTCGCCCTCCCTTCCTTACCCTTCTCAGCCACCATAACTCGACCCGACTCTCCGTCGTATCCACATGTTCTAGCTGCCTGTCGTCACAGTCGCCGATAGACAGCCTTCCGACATACTTTGCCGAGCAAACATTTAAATAAATTCTAAGGCAAGCTGCAGCTGCAGTGTCCTACTCGAGGAAAGGGGAAAGAGGAAGACAAAAAAAATTAACTTTGTGGATGGGAATTGGCCATGAAATGAATGGTCCGACGCTGACGATGGCCCCGGCCGTTGTCGAACCATCCAATGGTTCTTTCCTGCACCGAAGACACACCTCCGAAGACCGCACGACCGATGCGACAACGACATCAACAACACCGACGACCCGACAGCAACGGCCGAGCGTGCAGGGCCGCGCTGCATTCGAGTTGCCGTCATTCGATACCATTTCCGACTTCGACACAACGCTATCTTTCGACTTTAAGCCCTCCAAAGAAGCCCCGACCGCCGCAGCACCGATAACAGAAGAGAAGCAGCAAAAGCAGCCCCAGCCGCAGCTGCAGTTGCCGCCGACTAAAGTACGATCCGACTCGGTAAAGCTGTCGAAGCCCCCGAAAGATGAGGACAAAGAGAACTCGAGAGATGGGAAGCAGAAGGAAAAGGACGAGAAGCTCCTGAAGAGAGGCAGGAGGGCGTCGCTGATGGAGCGCCGAAAGTCATGGCTGCCAGCCTCCAGATCACCTTCGAAAGTTAGAGAACCGCCTCTGCCTGAAAGACCCAGCACACATGCCGGAGACCACGTGGACTTCGCCGTCACCGCTCCTCCTCCTCCACCTGCTGCTCCTAGTGTGCCATCCGGCTCGGTGGTCCCACTGACGCGACCAGCAGAGCTTGATCGCCCCAGGACCGTCTCAGAGAGTTTCGCTACCTTTGCGAAGAAATCATGGATGTCCACCTCGCGCTCCCCGTCGCCGAAGAGGAACCCAGAACCCGTCACACAAACACAACCCCCAACACGTCCCTCCCGCAGCAGAGCCCCGAGCAACGAAGATTCCGTCAAAGGCGTCGCCGATTCATCGCGTAAGAGGCCTGTCTCGCTCCTCGTCGACACATCAGACTCTGCTACATCACGGAGCAGCGACTCACTGAAGCCCACGTCGCGAGCTCTGAACCGCGCGAGCACCTATTTCACCAAGATCAAGCAGCGTCCGACGAGTATGCTCATCAAGTTGGGGTCGGGAAGCGATTCTGAGATTAACCTCTCAGCATCTGCTGCCAATCTGGCGCCGCCTACTTCCGGCGCCGCACCTGGGAGTGATCAGCGCAGCAGCACCAGCAGCATCAACAACAAGAAGCCTTCCGAGCCGAAAACCCTCACAAAACCAGCCCCTTTGAAGGCGACTTCCAAGCCGGCATCGTTTGCTGAGTCGCAGACAACAGCGACGGATGAATCATGGAGCGAAATGTCGGCTAACAAGGACACCATCTGGTCTACGTTCAGGACACTCGATACCGATTATGCCGGTTTCCCAAGCAAGACCATGGCCCAGCGGATGCAGGTGGTCCGAGCTACTCTGTTACCCTTTTTGAGGACCTATATGAACCACATCTCCAACAAGGGACTCAATTTCGAGGATGTCGAGCGGAGAGCGACGGTGCTGAACAAATGGTGGGGCGGGCTACTGGACATGCTGGAGGGGCAGGGCGGCCAGTCTCTGCCAGGTGTCGATCGGCCGGTTCTTCTCGAGGCCCTGACGATGTTGATGATGCGGCCAGAATGGCGACAGACGACAACATACTTCATGCCGTTGGTTGACCGTTCACCGAACGAGCGCGTTCGACCCCGGTCGGGAACTCAGTCTACGGCCGATTCGTCACTAGCGTCGAGCCAAGCTTTCCTCGCCGAGTCGGCAGAGCACAATGTCCGCACCATGTTCGTGAGCAATCTCATGAAGCAGATGCAGATTGTGGTGGACAAGATGTCGCTGCGTCACGCTCCCCTGAGCTTGGTCAATTGGTGCGGCAAGGCCTGCGCTTACGGATTCCTCTTCTGCCCGTCCGTCGCTGAGATTCTCGTCCGCCTTTGGGACTTGCGCCCGGATCTCATTCGGCGAGCGGCTGATGAGTTTGGACTGCCCAAGAAGAACAACGGCGAAAGCGAGGATATTATGGCCCTGTTCCCGCCCAACTTGGGGGTTCTGGGTTGGCAATCGCAGAGGTACATCAGCATGCGCTTCAAGGAGAGAGTCAAGTTGTCTGTGATGGCAGCAAGAATCCCTTGGTTTAGTCCCTGGGTGACCAGATGGCGAGGTGGGGAAACGGACCTCTTCTTCATTTTCTGCAAGTATTTCCACATTTTGTCGGAGGAGTTCATGCCGGAGGGTCTGCCGCTGCTTGAAAAGGCACGCTCGCCCGGTTTCGTCCTTGTTCAGTCGCAGCTCCTGGCTTGCCTGGAGTCCACCGTTCACAGACAGGCCGAGGTCGACGCGATGATGAACCCCCTTCCAGCAGCCGATTCCTTCTACGGTGCCGATGCTGCCGCGACCTCGATGAACGTCCCCGGCAACCTGTTGAAGAACATGGCGGAGAATCGTCTCATCGTATTGCTAAAGGATGTCTTGGGTGAGTCCCCGGCAATTGTCAGTGCAGCAAGACGAACCTTCGCCGAAGCTTTCTTGTCCGTCATCCGCGCGGCGACTCGCAAGGTCTCGGCCTATGACCACAGCGCCGTTTTCACGCTCTGCGATTTCTTGGAAGAGGCTTTGGTCGCATACGACCAATTCGATGATATTAGCAATCCAAACATCGCGAAGAGCATCGACTGGCCCTTCTGGCTTGAGGTTTGTAGGAAGATGCTCATTTCCGACAATGCCATGACGGAGGTTCGCCTTCTCTCCTTCATCTACTCCACGTGGGAGACGGTTACCGCGGACCCCAAACGCAAGAAGGCGATCTGTCTGGACTGGCTGCTTTCTGAGGAGATCTTCGACACCTACTTCAACCACTGGTGTCCGATGGTCCGCGGCTACTACATGCGCCTTCTTTGCTGGCGTATCTGTCGGGATGCCGGTAGCGCCAACGAAGTCGATGCTGAAATCTTCTTGGCGGCTGCGTCTCGACTCAAGACGGTCTGGGCTCACTACCTCTGGTTGCGCAACACCGCTGACGCCGCTGGAAAGCTGCCTCCTTCCACGGCACCCTGCCTCCCGACGCCCGGGAAGAAGTTCATGATTATCCGAACGGAAGTTAACCTTCCCCAGCCAGGCTACTTCAATCAGCCCTTTGATTCGTTCTCGAAGATGTTGAACGGAGAGGGAGCTGTGGCAACGACGCCGCCGGCCGAGACGAAGGAAGTTGCTCCTCCAAAGGTTGACAACAGCAAGAAGCGCTGGTCCCTGTTCGGAAAGGTCTTGTCTCTAGGTGGTGCGGGCACCAGCTCTGACAGCGAAGACAACGAACCACGCAAGGAGTCCAAGTCCTCCCGTTCCAAGGCACGCCAGGGAGGCCCCCCTCTGCCGCCCAAGATTTCTACTTCGGCCGCCTCCGCCGTGACCACATCCTCCGACGGCAGCTCTCCCGGAGGCTCTCCCATCTTTATGGAACAGAAATTCGTCTTCAAGTTTACCCTGACATGGCAACCTCCCGCCGTAACTCAACCCCGCGACCGCATTCTCACGCGACCACGACTCCCGGCCCCGGCACAGGCCTGGGTCAGCGCTCGCTCCCGCAGCGGCAGCACTCCCCCGCCCCCGCCCGCTGGCCTGCCAGAGCCGACGCGTCGCGTCTCCGGCGCCAAGCACAAGGGCCTCGTCGACGAAGCCAAGAACGCCAGCCCCGTCTCACCCGCGCTTGAGCGTAAGTCCTCGGTCACTGCCGTCTCCTCGACGTCACTTGTCCGGCGCCTCAGCAACAAATTCGATTTCGAGGGGAATCCAAAAGCAGAACTGATGACTTTCGACTTTGAAGGCGCGGAGAAATCCTCCGCATCGTCCGTCTCATCCGGATCCTCTTCCGCAGAGTCTTCCTCGCCTGTGGAGACCAAGACCGAAGAGGAGGAGGAGCAACCTCAGCAACCACTTTCCCCTCCCCCGCAGCAAACGACGCACCACCAGCCCCCATCGAGGATGCAGAGCCGCAGGTCCGGTCCCGAGCCGCTGACGCAGCCCCAGCGCCCCACGGGAATCTACACCAAGCGCGCCATCTACACCGGACGCGCCCTGGCGGAGTGGAGCATCGTCGTCGCCGAGTGCAACGGCTTCGTCGACCGGAGACGGGACGAAGGCGTGCTCGGCCTCAGCGATGTCGAGGTGCCCTTGTTGACAGTCGAGGGCTTCAGGAAGATTGGTTAGATGCCGTCTTCGGGGTCCCTCAGACGATGGCGCTTCTGAAGCGAACACCTTCTTCCCCGCTTGGACGACGAGAAGTGTAACGACACCGGGGGCGGGAGGCTGGATATAGAAAGAACGGCCGGAAACGAACTACTCCCACCCCCTCATCCCGCTCGAAGAACAGCAGCAAGCAAAAGAACCAAAAGCATTGAAAAGTACGGCGTTGGCGGGTATGCCACATATACCGCGCCGCCCAAAGGGAGGCGGCCATGTTATTTTCTTGGGAATCGGTTCTCCTCTTCGCACTATCACCATTCCATCTTCAACCACAGAACCAGGCCCCCTCCCCCTCCTCTGATTCAATTTTTTCTTCGGGGTTTCCTGTTCGAACATGTCGCCCATCCCTAGCATTTTACCGATTATTGCTCAGTGGATCGGGGTTTTCCCCCCTCGCCTCCAATTTTATTTCGTTGTCAGTATTGTTCTTGATTCCGAACATCATCAAAGTAATGATAGTTTTCATCTCTTCTCTTCGTGTGTGTCTCTCCTGTCATTTATGTCAACGGCGTTTTGGGGAAACGGGAATCTTTTTACGGGCGGATTACAACCCAACACAAGTGCGACAAACTTGGGATTTTCGGGGTTATGCGGGGATAACATACATTTGGAATCAGTGTTGTTTTGTTTGTGATACAAACAGAAAGTACTTGACTCACTATTCTGTTGTGTCGCTGTTTTTGATAAACCGGACAATACGGGACGGCTTTTCAGTTTGCGTGTCTACGTGTGTGGCATATATATGTGTGTGTGTGTGTGTGCTTTTTTATTCATGTTTGAAGGACATATCCCCATACAAATTCAGAGGAACCCTTTCAACCAGATTTTGATGTGCCTTGCGTGTCTTGAAAAAAGTGTCGGATGATGGGGGGCGACAGAGACTATAGTAACGGGGTGAACGCAAGTCGATTATAGGTTTTGTTGAGTTAGTGTCGGGAGAACTCCCGGCCACGCGTTGATGTACAGAATAGCGAAGCTACAAGAGAAGGTTGAAGCTATGATCGGCTTCAACTTTCCGAAGTGCGTTTCCGCACCGTATCTGTTATGAATTACCGTTGCCCATCGTACGCCTCCAGAAACATATGGGCCCTCTCGGTGTGCCCCTTGCCATTATAGAGAAAAAAAAAAGGGGGGGGCTTTAGTGGTGTTGAGCATAGTAGCCAGCTAGAATGTTGCAGCCTTCTGCTGCAAGTCGAGACGATCGTGTGTGGTCTGATGCCGTAACTTCCTTGTCATCAACCCGTTCACGGACGACCTTTGACGCATATCGTGGCATGGGATAGCGCAACGGCGATTTGAGACTAGCCTGTGCTCGGCTGTGCTGGGCCCCAGCGCGAAGCAACGTCGACGTGCTTAATAGATCAAATAGTTCCTCGAAAAGGCTGTCCTATAGCCCAAGGCTTCTGGGACGTGGGTCTATTGCCTTTGAGCAGGAAATAGAGGGCGACTGAAGGATGTTTTATAGATAAATTCACGAAGTGCTGGCAGAATGAGGAAGCTGAGCGGTAGACTTATCTCAGACCTATCTGGGAGGTTGGCTGGTGAACCGTCTGTTTTGGCATGAACCGCTTAGGATATAAATTATAAGACTATTAGAACCAAACATCTCTAAATGAGAGCGAGAGCTAGCGGAGGGGGGGTTGTGGTTTTCAGTTGCCCAGAGGCAAACGAGACTAGGGCACTGTTTCGATACACTCCCTGACAACACAAATACTAGCCACATCGAAACGCTGTCATATGGTAAACCAAGAATACACTGGCAGGAAAAGAGATGGTGAAAGCCAGAGACTCGAGGGCCAACTGTATTATGCCTCCGTGTCGTGTGTGTCTCATTTTCAGGCTAGCTTCCACAGGAAATGATTTCTCGACATCAATATACATGCTAGCCAAGAATATACCACGGTAGTGGGAGAGCCGTGTTAGTATAAAGTGAACTATATCAAGAACAGTAGGACTATATGTGGGTGCCTGCGCGGACGTGGGGCCGCCAGTTGTCCATGTTATGGTCTTCCGCGAATTCCACCTGTTCCTAGGGTCTGCTGAATGTCATGCATTCTTGGAAGATAAGAAAGATGCCAGATCTTTAAAAGATGAGTGCCTGGTATTGCCCTGTGTGCAAGCTCAGGTACGCTGGCTGTAGATCCGTTCATCGGGCGTGAGGATTAGTGTTCAATGCTATATAATCAAGATAGCAACATCGCGACGAAGCAGCAAAAATGAAGGCCAGAAAGACGGTTTACTGAGGACTATTAATTATAGAACAGAAGGGATTGCCTTTTATCTTTTAGGGGCCTGGGAGCGGGCTCTTATGCATAGGCATATAGCTATATGCACAGCCATATCAGCATTTTGAGCCTACTGCTCTTCTTTAGCAGACCTGAGGAAAGATATAAATTATAAACTACTTAATCTAAGCCTCCCTACTTTTAGATAACCTCTTTAACTATCTCTAGGTAGTTAGAGGAGATTTAATTATATATAATAGAGAAGTAGAGAGAAGTAAAAGCTAATAGTAATATTACTTATTAATATAATTATAGTAAGTAAGTTAAGTTACCTAACTTTTTAGACCACTCTAATAGCAATAAGTTTAATAATATAGACTATAAGAAGTATTACTAACTAGCATAAAGTGCTTTAGATTAAGATACTAAGACTAAATAAATTAAAGTAACTATCTAAAAGCTTTAAAAGCACGGCTGGTACCAGCCCTGATGTGAATTTTAACACGAGGTTGGAATCCTTTGGGTTTAGATCGCAGGGTATCTGTCTTCCGGGTGGAGAGAGGAGACCCAAGGTTAATGTCGTGGTCTCCAAGATCTTGTGTGTTCCGCTAGCTAGCTTTCAGGTGATGGGGCCCCAGAACGTTACCTTGTTCGCGTGTTCTCAAACTCAAATGGCAGCCCGTGTTGTTGCCCCTTGACCTCTCCGTGATTTAATTGCCTACTGATACCCACGTGACCCGCCACGAACGATTGCCCTTATCTCGATTCTTGTCATCAGAAGGATATGAAAGCAACCTAACTCAACGAGATGGAGAACCTTTGGGAGGTAAAGTGTTGGGGGGGGGGGGGGGGGGGGGGGGGTGCTGAACGAACGTAAGAGCTTCCTTTCCTCGACAATCCAAAGATTTGCCATGAATTATACAAGGCATTCCAGACCACGCGGCTCAAGCAGAAGGACCCCATGCAGCCGTGGATATGCTTTGATCGGTACCTCATTACCGAGGCTGTCTGGGCTGCATTCTGGGTCGCTCCTATCGAGAGGATTGGAAAGCTCCTTCGAGAGATGAAAGCTGGCCAAGTCTCAGGGAGCTGGACGAAGGCGGCAACTGGTAGCAGTCACTGCACATATGCCCAAGTTGGTACGAATTAGTAAGTCACATGCAAGCACACCAAATTGCTGCTTTCTTTGCTCATGATGACCCTCCAGTCCAACGAAGAAATCTGTACTTCAAAGACGCGCCCTATGTCACTGCCGTGTATCCCGCGGACCACGAGGAAAAAAGTCAAATGCGGCCTGCGTCGCTCTGGTTGCTCTTGAACCTATTTGGGGAGTGTCCATCATCGATGAGTACTAGGCTGCTCTGGACGTCAGTGACCTTAATAAGCCCTCCAATTTGAATACATCGAATCATAGTGTGTTACAACGGTGGGACAGGTTCAAAAGTTTCCGTCAAGCCTCAGAGTTGGGATACGAATTCTGCTAATTTCAGTTTCCATTTTCTTCGCGACTCTAAGCCGCCAGGAGAGTGAAAGCTTTACTTTGAAGAACGATTTATCAATGAAGCCCACGGCCATCACCGACGAATTCGAGCACAAAGGTGGTTGGCTATTCCTCGGATGCCGGCCCAGTGTCTTCGCAGACGCCGGATCTCACCAGATACGGCCGGGCCTTCGCCGTCAGATCAAAAGATCCCGCTCATCGCCCGGATCCCCGGTTTTTCTCACTCTTTGCCACAAGGTTTGTGTGATGGCGCCATTGCTTGGGATGAAGGAGGGCGATTATCCGGATAGTTGCGACCCCGATCCTGCGATCACGGCATCAGAGGATGAAGAGAATGAGGCGTTGCACGAAGTGATCCAAGAGTGGAGGGACGAGACGGCACAGATGAGAGGGGTATGCGAGACGGAAGACGGGGAAAAGCCCCTAGGGTATCAGAGCACAATACACGAAGGTAAAGCTGACGAGAGCCAACCATGTGAGCAGTTAAGTCAACTCTCAACACGTACGATAAGTAAATGCGGCTTGAGCGAAATGCTTGAGTCCATAACGCCATCTCACCAGATCGCTCTCAAACGTCGGACCCCATGCTGCTGGTACTTGTAAATTTGGAACAGGGAGTCATTAAATCCCTTAAGCTAGCCAAGTTGATGATGGCCAGAGAGCAGGAGCATGTCGTGAAGCGATGCCATCGTCCCAACACCCTCGGGAACATCCGAACAATGAATACCAGCGAGAAGAAGATGAACAACTGCCGTGGCCTACTACATAGAGATCGAAAATCCAGAACGACGAAGGAATGTTCCTAGCCCCAACACCCATGACCAACCCACCTCACCGAGGCTATCCGTCTAGGCCCATCTCCTCACGCCACGCCTGGATCCGAACACCCAACTTCTCCCTCCTCACCAGCGCCCCGGGGTTCCAGACCCCCTGCTTTTTCGGATAAAAGGCATCGAAGCGGGGCTTTCCGTCTTCGGGGACCTCGACGTGGGGCAGTCTGCTCCGCAGAAAGATGTAGACGTCCGGGCCGCCGAGCAGGCCAGGCGAGTCCAGAGTGCCCACGCGCAGGAACTTGATGAGAGGGACACCGCCGTAGTTGCTCCACACGGCGGTCAGACACACAGGGCAGCGGGCAATCGTCTGCGGGACACCTGACTCAGCCGGGACAGGGAGGAGAATCGGTGAGGCGATGTCGTCTCTCGTTGGCCCGTCCGAGCTGCCGGTACCATCATCCGCAGACCCAGGCCCAGAAGGGCTGGATTGTCTAGGGGTCCATTTGTCGAGGATGGAATCAGGGAACGTGATGAGCGTGGCGGCGGCGGCGGCGGCGCCTGAGCCGGGGAGCAGAGCGACCTCGTCGCCCTCGACGACGGCGTTTAGCGCGAAGGCGGTGCCGGTCTCACGTTGGCAGGAAGTGCAGTGGCAGCAGTGGACCACGAGAGGCGCGGCCTTGAGGGCGTAGCGGATGTTGCCGCAGGCGCAGCCGCCCTCGAGAGGAAAGGCTGGGGCGGTCTGGATGGAGGAGTCTTGAGACATTCTTCGGCGGTTGATGGTGCGCTTCGCTTCGTTTCGTGGAGAGACCGGGTCTAGTTGTTCCGTGGTCGATCTGTTCGCCAAGTCTGGACCGTAATGGGAGGAGCTCCGTCAGGTTTCAGCGCTGCCTTGTTCTGGATTTCTGATGGTGGCGAGGGAGGGTGAACACAAAGGGGCGGCGACCTGGACGCAAAAGGCGTGTAAGTGACATTTCTGCGGGGGGCTGGGGATGGGAAGGGGAG